>OX031071.1:2097500-2257500 GCA_943736015.1 Tridacna crocea
TTTTCCTGTTTCCTATTACGATATCGATTTTGATTGATTCAAATTTTCTAATTTTTTTCAAACAAGAGGGCCGTGACTGCCCTATATGGCTGACCTGAGTTATGTCAAGCCCTATGGAGTAGTCATTGATTGATTGATTGATTGATTGATTGATTGATTGATCGATCGATCGATCGATCGATCGATCGATCGATCGATCGATTGATTGATTGATTGGTGTTTAACGCCATTTTCAACATTATTTCAGTTATATCGCGGCGGCAAGTGTACCCATCCATGTTTTCCTGGAATTTCTGTTACCGGTACTTTGCACAATATTCTTTCCAAGTCACTGGCTCCTTTCCCACATAACCATCGTAGAAACAACGATCAGCGGTGAGAGAGGAATGAATCCTGCCGCAATGAATTTCATCAATCCTCGGAAAGAAATTGGCCGAGGCTGGGATCGAACTCACGACCCCCTGTTATCAAGTCCTGTACATTAGGCGTAGTCAGCATCGTGCAGAACTTCAAACCAACGAGTCACTTGCACGAACCCCAGCACGGCCAATTGCTTCCCGAGGACTGATGGTATTCGTTGCAACTTGGGTTCATAATTGATAGACCGAACCAGAAAATAAATGTACAAATTTGTCATGGGAAATGTATTTTGAAAGATTCCCACAGAAATTTGTGACTAGTGTTTGCCTTCTAAGTGGGGTGTTTTGAATGCTATGGCAAAAAACAGTACCATGTTGGTGCTCACCAAAACTCGACACACGTCGGGCGCATTCGGCATACCTCGGGTGATGGGAGCCATCATATCCCTCGGCTGTATCTGGTAGATTGATATGTGTCAGTTCGGTACATTCATCGCCCGGAAATACGCCGGTTAACCCTTATAAATATTGTACGGCTCCTCTAACAAAAGAAAACTTGAGTTTCAATTGTCTATCAAAATCTTTCTTACTATATTTCAGTTGACAAACAGTTTGTACATTCATTTCTAACGTTTTTTTATCATGTTCCGATTGAAACTTTCCCCACATAAATAGACAGAAGTGAATAACTTCATCGAGGATGTTTATGTCTTCGCTAAACGACAGCCAGTGGCGTGCCATGTGTAAGATCACGTGATTCGCAGTTTAAATGGAAACTACCGTTTTACGATCGAGGTTATATGTAGGTACGGAATCGGCCGAGTTGTGATGAGTGGGTCTCCTAATGACTATGAATTGTGTAGATAACCTATTCATAGACTTGTTTATTACGTGACGTCACAATGTCGAAAATAGTTTTTAGAAATGACTCACAAAAAGGAAGTAACCAAACCGAGGTTATTGTAATTTCGGTATCTAGTTTTAGTCATTAACGTTTAAAACCCGATACCAGCGGAAACTAATTTACCCCACTGTCATTATCTCCCGCCAGATATCATTCTATAAATAGACATTTATCTTATTTTTCTTATTCTGGGCACAGAACAGGACTACTTTCTATCCGATAACAGTTACTTTGAATTTCTAACTTAACTACACGTTTACTCAAAAAACGCTACCTGGTACGATTCATTCAGCTAAGATCAGCAATTTGGAGAAATCTGAAGCTAAAACGGGCCCGATTTCTCTCCAAACGTATTGATAAAAGCCATTTTTCCATTACTACTTTATAGCGCGTATTACTACAATTCCCCCCAACTTTGGAGAAAATGATGCTTCATATCAGACAGATCGAATCTTCAAAGAATATGACATGCGCAGACAAAAACGACCCCACTGTGAGATGGAATACAATAGATAGCGCTGCGATCGGTTTTCGAATGTCTACATGCAGTCTTTTTGACAATCTAACGTCCGAATGACAGAAAAAGGGGAAAAAATGAACGGACTAAAACCCCGGCTACATACAAACAAACACCCCCACAAATCATGCTGTTTTATGAGGTCGTAAGATCCCTTTAAAACATAACGATATTACATCGAAATTGCTTCTCCTCTTTGTTTACCATGAACTTAAAGATAGGTTGAAGGAGGGTTTAAAAACAGAAATAATTCAAGAGTTGGGTACACTTCAAAAAATGAACAACGCGTAGAAATATGAAGAGGTCCTATACGGCAAGATCTCTCCTAAATAATCTGACCCATGCTCTGTGAAAAGGGGGCTTAATGCATCTGCAAAAAGTATTCGATCCAGGTCAGCCTGCGCAGTCCGCGCAGGCTGACCTGTATCGAAACTTTTTGCCTTTAATGTAATTGCTGCGTGTCGAAGGTCCATTCTACGTCATGTTTCAGTGTGTGTGTTTTTGTGTGGGTTTGATGGATCTATAATGATGTGACGACTTGCTCGGTATTAAGACCCCTTTTTTCCAGAGTATGGCCGAAATCCCGTATATAGTGCTTTCAACAACAGTTAACCATATCTGTTCTTGATTATAAGTGGTTGTTTTTTTACCCAATGGTAATTCCTTAAAGTGATACATGGCCTCTCGAGTTATTTTTTAGAATTTGAGCTAATAACTCGAAAAGGCAAAAAAAATCAAACTCAGGTCAGCCTGCGCGGACCGCGGGAACCAAATTTGCAGCAAAAAATTTCAAAAACACTCGAACAAAATGCAAAACAATAACGCGAATGGAGGTGCAATTCATTACAAAACACGTCGTGAAAATACTGCGGCAAAAGGAGAAAATATTTCGGTAAGGGCGATTTCTCCTTTTCTCCCAATGCTCTCAAATTTTGTCAGCTGCAAGTATTTGAAAACATTCTTTTAATATGTTTAAAAATCGAATCATCTATCAAGCTTTGACACATGAATCAAAGCGTTGAGAACGCTGAAGTGGTATTTGTCAAGGAAGCCCATTGTGTGGAATTAATAGTTTGAAAGAAAAAGAGACATATTGTTCAAATATTGGCTTAAAAGCAAATGAATACCTTTTTGGTTGAAGGGAGTACTCATGTAACTTAAAACTATAATTTTGAAATATCTTTAGCCTTTACATGTGTTTTCTAACATTACAATCAATTACTTCGATCTATAAATATTCATGAGCAATCAAATGGAACAGAGCGAAATCATAGGACGAACAAGCCATGGAACGAATTTGTTTTGGAACGAAAAAGCCCAATGTCAGTAGGCAAATTTGTATCATTGCGCCAATAAAAGGCTATGAGCGAAAGAAGCTATTTTCAATCAAAAATAAGTATCTCAACAATCGATGGCTTCGACCAATGTATTTCAATATGCTCTGTCAAATTACATATCTGAGTGCCACTGAAAAACTCATTTGCCGGAGAAAAAATGAGTTTAAAACTGAATTTATTTCCTTCGGCTTTGCACAAAATAAGATACATTGTTATCAAAATTCAATCTTGAACTCTGAGTGGTATTGTCTTCGACAAATACCACAAAAAACGTGTAAAGCATCGTGCCTAAAGGAGAAATTGATCTTTAATTGGCAATTTCTTCTTTTGCTACGATGTTTTCAAAAGTTGTCTGCCGATGCCAGACGAGTTAAAAAAAATTTCGTCTACGGAGGGTAAAAACAGTTAATCCTTAACTTGTTGGACTAGACTCAAACACCTTTTTGGCGGACAGTGTAGATTAAAATCAGACTGCACAGAATGTGCAACCTGACCTTAAATCTACACTGTCCGATAAGACGATATTTTCCACGATCAAGCATATACTAGTACCTATGAAACAGCCAAATTTGGCTTTTTAATATGGACTTGAAAAGTTCCATTTCATTTATTTAGTGGATAAAGGGTTACTTATTTTACCAAAACGTCAATATTTTAGGTTTGTCGAAATCGAAAGAATTTGCAGAAGACAAAATAAAAGTAACTGAAAATTTTAAATTTGTTTGGTGAAGGGTAGAAAACATGGTGGGAAAAAGGAGAAAATGCTGGCTACCAGCATTTTCTCCTTTTCTCACAATGTTTTCTAGAAGGTTTCTTTCTCAGGGTCGTCAAAAGTCAGGGATTGAGTGGTAATGGGTTTTAACTCATTACCAAACGACAATATTTTAGGTTTGTCCAAATTGAAAGCATTTGCAGAGGACAAAATAAAAGTGACTAAAAATATTGAAATTTGTTTTGTAAAGGGAAGAAAACATTGTGGGAAAAGGAGAAAATGTTGGTTACCAGCATTTTCTCCTTTTCCCACGATGTTTTCTGAAGAAATCTTTCTCAAGGTCGTCAAAAGTAGGGATTGCGTGGTAATGGATAAATGGACTGAAATTGATTTGTTGTAAATTTCACCCACGTTAACAGAGGGGCGTGTTTATAATACAGACAGTGGACAAATTGGATGTTTGGTGGAAAAAAAACATGAATCGATTTTAATAGATTTTGAAAGCTAAAATGCTATCTTGACTTTATCATATGTTTATGGAGTTTTCGATCACAACGTGTCGATATCTGGCGGTGAGAAATATTGAATTAGCATTGTGGCTGTCTTGAAAGTTAGTAAATTACCTTGATTTTCCAATATTTTATCAGTTCGTAAAGATGGGACGGTTAACTTTCGACAGTTTCGGACAGTAAATTTTTGTTCAAAGATTCTATCTATGTAGAAAGGTGAGTAGTTATTTATTTATTTATTTATTTATTTATTTATATCAATATAATACAAGTCTACTTGGGATTATTATCATAATATTGTTGTTTTTGCCGTTTCATCATCATCATCTTTATTATTATTATTATTATTATTATTGCTGCCATTATCAATATTAGAACATGTACATGTAATTGTATCATTATTATCAGTATCATTAGTATTAGTAGTTTTATCATCATCATCATCATCATCTTTATTGTTATTATTATTATTGCTACCATTATCATTATTAGAACATTATCAGTATCATTAGTATCAGTAGTTTTACAATCAGTTAATATGCAGTAATGTATAAAAAGGCGTAAAAAGGTGATGGCTAGAGGTAGAGTTATCAGTCCTGATAAAACAGATATAACACTTAGTCAACTGATTTAGCTCGTTACCAAACGACAATATTTTAGACTGGTCCAAATTGAAAGCATTTGCAGACGACAAAATTAAAGTGACTGAAAATTTGAAATTTGTTTTTTACAGGGGAGAAAACATTGTGGGAAAAGGAGAAAATGCTGGTTACCAGCATTTTCTCCTTTTCCCACAATGTTTTCTAAAGGCTTCTTTCTCAGGGGTGTCAAAAGTAGGGATTGTGTGTTAATGGGTTAAAACAGCGTGGGGGGGGTTTATATAATGTTGTTGTGTATCAAATAATCAATCAATCAATCAATTAATCAATCAATCGATCAATCAATAAATCAATCAATTAATGTCTGATTTGCTGTCTGACTGACAGATCGATTTGTAGGAAACAATAAATGATTTGGCTGTCTGTTTTTTTTGACGAAATATTTTTATATATGAAAATCAAACTTTTAAGATTACTCGTTGAAAAAACCGACCTGACGCTCTCATTTTGCTGACAGAAAAAAAAACAACATACATTTTCGACCATCGGTAAAAAAAAAAGTAAAATGTTTCAAAAGACATAAAACGCCATATTAATCTACATTTTTCCTTGGATAGAAAACATTATACATGTATTAACGTGTACATGTATACAAAATCTGGATTAACAACTTAATCCACGATAAGTTCAATTTAAAATTAGAGTAGCTTTAAGACGTATTATCCTTTAATTCACACTTAAAACAAGTCCCTATATTTACATCGCGGCGGAATAATAATAATCCCAGTTTAAAAAAAAGTAAGGCTTTTGAAGACATTGTTGGAAAAGGAGAAAATGCTGGTAACCAGCATTTTCTCCTTTTCCAACAATGTCTTCAAAACTTTTAAATCTTGTTTCATATTATTTGATCGACATTTGATTTATTGTTTCTAAGTTCTTTCTGTTTGGACGAGTTTAATTGATTTGTTATGTGGTTAAGTGTAACTTCACACATAAGCAATACATTCTTGGGCGAAGATCAAAGCTGGTTTTATGACCGCTGCATTATCTCTCGCTAGATGGCATTCTACAAATACACATCTATCTAATATTTAGGCGTCCTGGGTAAAGAATCGGACTACTTTTCTACTCGAAAACCGTTACTCTGAATTCCAAACTAAAACAAACATTTGCTCATAGAACCTGGTGCCATTCATTCAGCTATGATCTGCAGTTCAGAGAAATCTGCAGCTAAAACAGGTCTATTTCCTCCACGAACGTATTGATAAAAGCCATTTTCTCCATTGCTACTTTATAGCGCGTATTACTACAATCCCCCAATACTGGGGGAGTGATGCGCCATATAGTAGACAGGTCGAATCTTCGAAGAATATGACATGCGCAGACAACAATGACTGCTGTATCTAGCGGTATGCGTTTTTGTAAGACTGATTTTTTTGGTTTGTTTGTTTGGTGTTATAACGCCGTTTTTATCATTAGGCCTATTTCAGTGATATTACGGTGGTCAGGGTTAATTGTCTGCACGTATACCTTGATTGATCTTCTTTAACAAGAAGACTACATACATAAATATGCTGTATAATGTATGTGAGTGTTGGAATCCACTATAGAACTAAGATATTGCTTTTTTTTTCCTCATTTTAAACCTTTCCCAAACAACAAACTTTTGGACTAGACCAAATTGAAAGCATTTGCAGATGAC
The DNA here is from genome assembly GCA_943736015.1 of Tridacna crocea. NCBI lineage: Eukaryota > Metazoa > Mollusca > Bivalvia > Cardiida > Cardiidae > Tridacna > Tridacna crocea. The sequence continues at coordinate 2,104,140 of OX031071.1, forward strand.
AATTCAACTTTTTCTGAAAAGATGATTTCTGTCTATGATAGGGTAGAAAACATTGTGGGAAAAGGAGAAAATGCTGGTTACCAGCATTTTCTCCTTTTCCCACAATGTTTTCAAAAGGCTACTATTCCAGACCCGTAAAAACCAGGGATTGTTTGGGAAAGGGTTAATGAGGCGAATACTGGTAGCGTTATCAGGATATCAGATTGGTCGGTCGGTCGGTCGGTCGGTCGGTCGGTCGGCCAGTCGCTTGCTTGCTTCCTCGATTGTTTAGTTGGTTGCTTAGTGAGTTGGGTTGGTGGGTGCGTGGTATGGTGGTTGTTGGGTGGTCGATTTGTCGATTGATTGATTATTTGATTTGTCGATTTGTCGATTGATTCATTGATCGATTTGTGGATCGATCGATCGATTGAATGATTGATTGATTGATTGATTGCCCTTATTTTCATTTCAATTTCTTGGATTCATTTATTTATTTATTTATCATTTATAACATGTTCAAGTCTTTTATGAACTTCCTCATGAAAGAGTATCATTAATTTATCGGCTTTATTTATACTTTTATAGTGTAACATACAATACCTCTGTCATCTCTCGCTCAAGGTGTCATCTAGACATCGAAAATTGAAATCGAACACCACATAAATAAGCTCTGTTTACCTCGGAATTCGCTAATTAAAGGGATCCTTAGAAGTCAAAGGTCAATGGGCTCTTACGCTGTGTGGGGTAATTTATACGAGCTATAATTTACAACTATCACCGAGGCCATAAATAAAATTAAATTAGATACAATATCTGGCCAAACTTGAAACAGCCCGTGGTCTCCAATCAATCACTCCTGTAGCGGCATTTTAGCTCCGATACGTAATTTTGAAAGAAAAAATGGTAATACAGTTTGTGATTGGCCGAATTATTTTACTGGAAAACAAAATTTTGTCACTCTATTTCATTATCTCCCGCTAGATGGCATTCTATAGATACTCATCTATCTGATATGGGGATCCTGGGTACAGAACCGAACCACCTTCCTACGCGACAACCGTTACTTTGAATTTAAAAAAAGGTTTACCCAATAAAACGCTACCTCGTGCAATTCACTCAACTACAATCACCAGTTTAGAGAAATCTATTGCTAAAGCAGGTCTCATTTCTCCTCAAAGGTATTGATACGTAAAAGCTTTTTTCAACTTTGCTACTTTATAGAGCGTAATATTATAGTCAGCCCGCTTTCGCGGCTAGTAGTGATGCGTCATATAAAACAGTCGAATCTTCGAAGAATATGACATGCGCAGACAACGCACTCTATTTTCTTAGAGAATATAGCCTTTGTGGGAGAAATAAATAAGGATCTATATTCGTCAACCATTTGGGCTACAACACGCGAAAAGGTACATTCGAACATTTGCGTTAACCCTTTCCCAAATGACAAATTTTGGACCCTTCCAAACCAAAAGAGTTTGCAGACGACAATTTTAGATTTGGAGAAAATGGCAGAAAGTTCTCAAAAAGGGTAGAAAACACTGTGGGAAAAGGAGAAATTACTCGTTACGAGCAATTTCTCCTTTTCCCACAGTGTTTTCAAAGGACTTTTACTGCAGACATGTAAAAACCAGGGCTTGTTTGGGGAAGGGTTAAATGTCAAATTGGACGAGCCTGCATAGTCCGCGCAGGCTAATCCGAAACGACACTTTTCGTTTTCATGTAATTTTCTGTTTTTCGCAAATCTACAGTGGGGAAAAATCTAATATAGTCGTAAAGTGCCGTCTCGGATCAGCCTGCGTGGACTGCGCAGGCTGATCCGAGACGGCACTTTACGCAAATGTCCGAATGCCCTTTTTAGCGTTTTACAGGCTAATATGACCAAACTTGAAAGAGCCCGTGAACGCCAACCCATTCTGTAGTGACATTTGAACTCTAAGTTGATTCTAAATTTAGAAAAACAAGTGATGAAATTTTCTATAAAATTTTAAAGCAAATTTTGTTTCCAATCATCAGAGAAAAAAAATTGACCGATTTGTTTTTATTTAAATTAAATCTATTTGAGATTTAATCTCAAAAGCATTTCTGTACAGTGTCAGAAAATCTGAAGAATGGCCCAGGTTAACCCATTACCACACAATTCCTACTTTTGACGCCACTGAGAAAGAAGCCTGTAGAAAACATGGCTGGAAAAGGAGAAAATGCTGGTAACCCGCTTTTTCTCCTTTTCCCACCATGTTTTCTACCTTTCACAAAACAAATTTCAATTTTTCAGTCACTTTTATTTTGTCGTCTTCAAATGTTTTCGATTTGGACAAACCTAAAATGTTGTCGTTTGGTGATGAGTTAAGGGGTCGGGAAATCGCAAAAATGCATGTATATGTGAACAAGGAGATGGTTTGAATATGATTTTCTTTTTCACCTAAGTCAATACCTCATTATAAGAGTAATAAAAAGTAGTTGCTAGCAAAAGAGAAAATTCGACATCGTGAAAAAAAATACAAATCAAACATTTATTTATCGAGGTCACCCAAAATTTTATTTGCCAAACTCTCTAGTTGTGAGTAAACCCTTATACTATTAAGCAGAAAACTGTAAGCTTTGGCGTACACTGTAGACCCAAGATCAGACTGCAATAAACCGTGAATCTACACTGTGCGATACGGTAATACTTTCCTGGCGAAAAGCACTTTAACTAATTACCAAACGACAATATTTTCGGCTTGTCTAAATCGAAAGCATTTGCAGACGACAAAATAAAAGTGACTGAAAGTTTGAAATTTGTTTTGTACAGGGTAGAAAACATTGTGGGAAAAGGAGAAAATGCTGGTCACCAGGATTTTCTCCTTTTCCAACAATGTTTTCTGAAGGCTTCTTTGTCAGGGTCGTCAAAAGTAGGGATTGTGTGTTAATGGGTTAACCCTTTACAACACAAGAGAATTTCAGACCTGTCCAAATCGAAAGCATTTGTAGACGTTAATTTCACAGTGGCTCAAATGATGCAATTATTTTTGACAGAATAGAAAACTTTGTGGGAAAAGGAGAAAATGCTGGTTACCAGCATTTTCTCCTTTTCACACAATGTTTTCAAAAGGTTTCTTCCTCAGGGTCGTTAAAAGTCGACATTGTGTCATTCTTTTAATTTTTAGCCATGACAGAAATTTACATAAATTTCGGTCACAAGTTTTACCCTCTTTCAGATAGAATAGTGTTTAAAAATAAAACGAGGAAGACGGATATTGAAAATAATGTTAGAAGACGAAAAGAAGCAGGTATTAAGCATTTTCTCCTTTTCTCACAGTGTATTTTACTCTTTAAAAGACACTCCAATATTTGGACCTCATTTCATGTACCGTCCGCGAATGCTTGAAAATATGTCAAATCTTAAATTTTGTCATCTGGTAAAACATCTAAAGGATAAAAGATTTAGTGAAACTGTCACGTGGGTATTCCGTTGTTGATATACGAAAACCGTTAGTGCATAAACACTTCAAACCATAACTTTGAGACTTCGAACACTGTTTGTCAAACGTCTAGACTAAAATTTGTGTTTTGCGCTAGGTTAAGTTTATCATCCTCAATTATTGCTTTCAACCTGAAACAGTACTCAAGTCGAAACTTTGAAGGCAGACGAATTTGTCTTATTCCCCACTCTGAATTGGAAAATTTTGATACCGGGTTGAATATATTCTACGACTCTGATTGGTCAGTGAAACTTAGCAATCAGCTTCTGGAATATCTACAAGTTGCTAAAAAGTCTCGAATGAGAATCACTCTTCAGTTATTTCCCTTGATTTCTCTCAAGTACTACATTGGTCATGATAAGGGAATTACTTAGTTTTTATCCTTTTGTTTTTTACTTAACAGATATGTTTTTGAGATAATATCTCAACTAGACCTTGTTAGATTGGTTTACAAATTGACATATTTGCATTTCTTTTGCTAATAAGAGCAAAATTTGCCATAAAATCACATGAGGACTTTGAATGAAATCATTAATCAAAAGTCAAGGATAAAAACAAAGGAATATAGGTTACAAATACTTATCTGTCACATGGTTACCTTTTGTCTTTACATGGAAAGGGAGATAATTTCACTAACAGGAATGTCCCCAACCATGAGGCCATGAGTATCACAATAGTATCAAAAAAAATATCAGTCCGCTGTTTACTTTACAGAAGTTTTAACTAAATAATAGGATAATTACGGATAGGCTCAATTATGCATATATCCAGGCAAGATCCGAAATATGGTAATGAGATGTGAGGTAATTTGCATACCGTAGAGATGTCTTAACCCTTTCCCAAACAGCAAATTTTGGACCCTTCCAAACGGAAAGAGTTTGCAGAGGACAATTTTAGATTTGGAGAAAATTGCAGAAAGTTCTCAAAAAGGGTAGAAAACACTGTGGGAAAAGGAGAAATTGCTCGTTACGAGCAATTTCTCCTTTTCCCACAGTGTTTTGAAAGACTTTTACTGCAGACATGTAAAAATCAGGGCTTGTTTGGGAAAGGGTTAAAGTAATAATTAAAAGAAAAAGACAATCCTGCAATACGTACGTCTTTCCAGAGCTTTTTCTTTCTTTGCTCGGTTCGATGCTGCTTGTTAACGTTATTCAAATACCGAAGCTTTGTATACTTTCTACTATGCGCGCCCATCTCTCAGCTTCATGTTCTATTTTTGGCAGACGCTATTTTTACAACGGAAACTCTTTAAACTAAAAATACGCCTTAATTGTTTGTTATTTCCGAATAAAAATCTTGTATTGTATTGATTTGATTCGATTTCCATGATGTTGATGATTTAACCCTCACTAACAAAATGGTAAAGAAAAAGGAATAAATATATAGATATATAAATAAATGAATGAATAAATAAGGGGTTGTGGGTTTTAATAACTGGTCAAGTCTACGACACCTTGACATATTTTCTAGTACATCCAATTCATTTTCATCAAACTTTTGAGATATTTCTTGCAAACGCATGAAGACCTTGTTTTGCCCATAAAGAACTTTAAACATAATATGTGCAACACTTTTCAAAACAGTATTCATTAGCCTTTGTATTCGGATGATTTCCAAAATTATTACTTTCGTAAGGTAGTGGACCCGTAATAGAAAAAACGTGTTTCCACTATGATATCATACAAAATTTGCTATGATTTAAAATGAGCATTATTTATACTTTCACCGTTTCACTTTTTCCTTTTTGTCCTTCTTTGAATTATCATTAATAAATCTAAAACCACTGTATTCTCATTACAAAGGGAGATGATAATTACCTCCCTTTTCTGGAAACTAACAAAAGTGTCAACAAATATTTTCAAGACAGACATCAAAGGAAGTCCTGATCGGTTAAGAATGTGGAAAAGTATTACATCTGTATAAATCTTTATTTATCAACTATCAGGAAATTTTATGCCATGCTGCACTAGAAGTATTACGAGTCCATTACCTTAATACTAGAATGTTCAGAATTTTCAACTCATATCGACCGATTAGAAACAAAAGGGTCATTCGCCTTCCGACAAAACTGTTTGGGCTTTATGACCAACTGTAAATTGGTTTTACAATTCAGTAAATATTTGTTTAAAAGGTAGCTTCTTTAATTTTGACCTTATGGTGAACTTTGTCGCATGGCGAAGTGCGATACCATACGAGTATTTGTTTTTAGGCGTAACTTAAAAAGTGTGACGCCAATTAATCTTATTGGTATCACACACACATGACCTACGAGGGGATATCAAAAAGTTTTTTGAGCCTCACGTAGAAATAGCCAGATATCCAGATTCAAACTGTTTTATTTTTCAACATAGTCCCTTTGTAACTCCACACACTTGTTCCATCTAGTTTACCAGTTATTGATACCCTATCGATAGAAGTGAACATCTCGGCCCCCTCCACAGCAGCAGTCATCTCATCATCATCGTCAAATCTACAGCCCCGAAGGTATTTTTCAGCAGAGGAAAGAGGTGGAAGTCGCTGGGGGCTAGGTCTGGAGAATAGGATAGGTGAGGGAGGAGTACATAGCCACATTCGCACACAGCTACCATTGCAACTTGGCCGCTGTGGACTGGGGCGTTGTCTTAGTGAAGCAGAGCCACAAGATGGATTTTCCCGCAGTGTTTCTTCTTGATGGATCGGCGCACCTGCTTCAATAGATTATGCTTCAATATGGTACTATTTGGAAAAATAAAGCAGTTTAAATCCGGGTATCTGGCTCTTTCTTTGTGAAGCTCAAAACTTTTTGATATCCCCTCGCATGCTGTGGTAAAAGGAGATTTAACTTTTACCAAACAAGAAAATTTTAGTCTGATCCAAATTGAAAGCACTTGCAGACGACAAAATAAACGTAGCTCAAAAATTGAAATTTGCTTCCAGAAGGTTAGAAAACATTGTGGGAAAAGGAGAAAATGCTGGTTACCAGCATTTTCTCCTTTTCCCACAATGTTTTCAGAAGGCTTCTCTCTCTGGGTTGTTAAAAGTCGGGATTGTGTGGTAAAGAGTTAAACACCTTTTTCAGAGAGCATGGTTCACATGGTTCACATTTAAGAAGCAATGAACATATTGGTGAACAACATGGCAGTTGGCCTAATTGAGACATGATTTTTATCGTCGTTTTCAACATTATGTCAGTTATATCGCGGCGATCAATGCACCAATCCATATTTTTTTCTGGAGTTTCCTCTTAAAAAAGTATTCCACTCAATTTTCTTTCCAAGCCACTGGCTGCTTTTCCGTATGACAATGGACGATGCAATGATAAGCGATGACAGAGTTAATTCTGTCGCAGTGGCTATCATCAATCATGAGAATTTGCTTAGCCGGGGATCGAGCCTTGGCCCCCATTCTCAATTCCTGTACAATACAGACTGAGATATGGGGCCTGCACACTGGGGATTTGAGCCTGTCAGCACAAATACGTGTCAAAATAAAAAACGAACAAACAGATTGTAAAGTAAATTAAAGAATAACGAATTCAAGCAATGTTCAATTCCTTTAGAAGGCGCATTGTACAAAATTCTGTAACACCGTGGTGTTAGCACAAAAGGTACGCGTAATTATTTCCTAACCTCATTTCCCTGGGGAAGGTTTTCATTTCTACCCACCAATTCATAAAGCATTGAAACTATCCCGCGTCAGACGTGTTTCTATTAATAATTAACCGATTCCTCCATACGTGAAGTTTCAACTCTTACGAAGAGAAAGATTTCTGTAGAATAAAGTGGTGTATATATTAGAACTTGGATGGATGGTTACTAGTATATTTAGGAAAATACTGCAGCAAAATGAGAAATTGCTTCTTTAATGTTTTGAAAAAAAAAAACAACAACCACTCTTGCCATATGCAGTATCTAATTGGAATATATACGAAGTTAACATCTAAAGACAAGTTTTACAAGATAAATGAATGATAGATCTGTCCAAGTTGAAAGCACGTTTCTGCAAATTTTTGTATGTATAGCTCATATGAACAATTTTGGTAGAGGTCCACTAGGAGATACTACATACCAAATATCAAAGCTCTGATCCTTCTAGTTTCAGAAAAGAATTTTAAAGTTTTCCTTCTTTCTTCCTATGTTTCAAACTTGTGACCCCCGGGGCGTGGCCAGTTTTGACCCCAGGGGCATCATATGAACACGCTTGGTAGAGGTCCACTAGGAGATGCTACATACCAAATATCAAAGCTCTACACCTTCTAGTTTCAGAGAAGAAAATTTTCAAAGATTTTGCTATCATTGTATGTATACCCAAAAGGTTGGAAAACATTGTGGGAAAAGGAGAAAATGCTGGTTACCAGCATTTTCTCCTTTTCCCGCAATGTTTTCAGACAGCTTTCTTCCAAATGTATGGTCTTACGAACTAATTCCGAAACACAGAAACAATTGAAGAAATGCATAGCTAAAATACAAAGCGCATCTGGCGGGATTCGAACCAATGATAGGAAAATATCCTCGGTTTCCGACGTTTAAAAGACCAATACCATAACCATTGAGCCAGGGAGATATCTCCCTAGTGCAGTTGTTAGGTAATGTATTTAAACCGGGATGAAGCCATAATATAAGATCTCCATGTGATTTCAAAGCAAATTCTGCTTACAGTCATCAGAAGAGTGGTTATAATTATATATTACTTTGTGGAACATATCTTACCAGATTTCAATGAAACTTTATCTCAAGAAGATAATTTGTGTCGTGCAAGAATATCAAGGATAAAAAAGAGCAATCTCTTAATCAAGACCGAGGTATTACTGAAGAGAAATCGAGAGAATTAGTTGAAGAATGGTCCTCATTTTCTTCTGGAAATGCTTTCAGTATGGACGAACGGAGTCTAAAAATTTTCACTTGGTAAAGACCTCTTTAAGCTGATTATTGAAAAGGAATAAGAGGACTAATGTTGTGTTGTTATTACTTCAGTATGCACCTTTTTGTTTATTTTCAGATAATCGATATCCAGACGCACCAGTAGGATTAATATGAAATTACAGATTCACTAAACAGGAGAAGACGAATTTACAGACACAAATTTACAAATACACGAATTTATAGATACGCGAATTAACAGATACACGAATTTATAGATACACCAATTTACAGACACACGAATTTACAGATACACCAATTTACAGATACACCAATTTATAGATACGCGAATTTCCATACGCATTCGGTATAATTTGGAAATATAGCTGATAAGGGAAGGCTATATACAAGAACAAAAAAGAACCAACCAAACAGACAGATACAATTTAGTTTGGTGGTTGGTTTGACGTATTAAATGCTATCATTACGTGGTACCTGTAGATTAACTCTTATTTGAAATGGCATCATTAAGACAAAAAAATTTCATCATAAGAAGTTAAAATACCTATACTGTAAATTCACGGGCAGCATCAAACGGAAGGAGTGAAACTAAAAGTGGGACATTTTAAAGGTTATCGGATTTATTTGTGAGGCACACATTGTGTGAATTTAGTATATTTAGACATAAAATGAATCGTAAACGAGGGAATAAAACTAAGGAAATATATGGCGCGGCCATTCGTCGTTCAGAATATGATGACGGTATCATACGTAATAACCAACGGACAAGAAACCGTTTTAACTCTGAGATGCAATATCACGACAGAGCTCAAAAAGTGATCATGAAGGATCTGGGAAAAGAGAGTCATATTCTTCAAAACAAACTGGAAAACGATCGCAAACCGCTCGCTTTCGGGCTATTTGGCTCGAAATTTGGGACTACTTATTCCTCTCAAACTCCGCGCAAGTATACACCAACATCGCCATTTGGTCAGGTGACCTCAAGTAGTGCGTTAAGACCTGGCTTTAGAAGTTCAAACACGACTGAAACGAAATTTCCTTGGGACACTGACGTTTCAGACGGGAACAGTGCAGCAGGTCGTGAAAGTTTTGTCTCGAATCATACAACGCCCTCTAGGTCTAGCTTTAAATTGCGATCTACGTCATCACTGACGTATTCAGCTTCACGTGCTCAAAATGACGATTTTTTGGCCCAGCTTTTGGACGAAGCCATGAATGATGAAGTGTTATACACGCAAAGTCCGGAAGCCAGATCGCCCTCAAAGGTGGAAACGACGGCCTTACCCAAAACTCCTCGTACATCAAGACGACGTTTTCAGACCCCGGTATCCAACATGAACGGCCACTAGCAAGTGTGTAGCGGCCATTACGCGCAATACGCAAGTGCGTAAGTGTAGACAAAAATGAAAACAGACGAAATATTCTTCATTTACCTTATAGAACAACCACATATTCAGAAATGAGCCTAAAACTGATATGAAAAATAAAACGAAATTTAAGCGATAGAAACAGGCCAAGTATTGCAATTTCATCTTATCTCTTTGCTATGGAAAATCGAATGTACTTGGTACCGGACAGTGTAGATCATGATCAGACTGTCCGCGAAAGTGCACTGTCTTGCGTTTATTAGTATCTTTAGGGTGACATATTGTAGCACCTTCGATTCGGAGTGAGTGATGATTCTAAATCCTTGGTTACGCCACAGACTAGTTAGTGATAAGATAAAGTTTATTACAAGAGGGAAAGGTCCGCGAAAATAACTCGTGCCCTAGGGCACACGTTATTTTCGCATACCTTTCCCTTTTTCGGCAAATATTTCCCCATATTAACTGCAAGCTGATGAAATTAAACTATATTTGGTATACACAGCAACGAATCTGCAATGTATTCTAAGTCTTATACTCCAGATTTAGAAAGCAATGCAATTTTTGCTTGGCTGTACCAATGTAAAGCCAATCAGAAATTGCGTTACTCTAAAATTTAGAAAAATTTGAGAATAATACTGACAGTTATGAAAGAAAAATGCCGAATATGGGCGGTTGAGTTTTGAGAAAAAAAAAAATTCTGTTTTCCTTATTCAGTTGTGACTTTAACTCTTTACCAAACAGCAAAATTTTAGTCTGATCAAAATTGAAAGCACTTGCAGATGACAAAATAAACGTGACTCAAAAATTGAAATTTGTTACCTGCAGGGTAGAAAACATTGTGGGAAAAGGAGAAAATGCTGGTTACCAGCATTTTCTCCTCTTCCCACAATGTTTTCCAAAGGCTTCAGTCTCAGTGCCGTTTAAAGCAGGGACTGTTTGGTAAAGGGTTAATTGGATATCTTTTATCTCTGTTATGTTTAAAGTGCTATAATTATAAATTGTGTAACTTTGTCCAGTTCGCTTAATCGCAACTTCCTGATGCAATTAAAGGGAAAATAAATTCGTTCTACCGGATTTTCAGGATAGTTTGGAAAAGGGCCGGATAAACCAGGGATTGTTTGGTAAAGGGTTAATTGGATATCTTTTATCTCTGTTATGTTTAAAGTGCTATAATTATAAATTGTGTAACTTTGTCCAGTTCGCTTAATCGCAACTTCCTGTTGCAATTAAAGGGAAAATATATTCGGTCTACCGGATTTTCAGGATAGTGTGGAAAAGGGATACGAAAAGAATCGAATCCTCAATGTGTACTTTCCAAAAACACAGTAGTAAATAGCAAAAATAAAATGTGGTCCACATGAGAAAATTGGATAGCCGCGTTTTTGACATCCTCGGAACCCAGGTTTGAAGCATTACGTTACTCTTCATTATAGAGTGAATCGAAACTTGGTAAACGAGGAAGCGGAGCGGGCGATTACGATAGATGCTGCTCTATTTGTTACTTCACCCTTCCCCCCCCCCCCCACACCCTCACTCAAATCAGAATTCGAAAACGCAAAAGGCGAAACAAACAAAATAAAAACAATTTCTTTATTTGTAAGATTTTTGAATGAAGAAAAAAAAAGTTTTTTTTTTAATTACAACACAATACAATAAAAAATGAGAAGGAAGAAAAAAGACTAATATATACATGTACCCATAGAAAAGAAATTTTTAAGTTCCCCACCCATAATCAAGGTTGTCAGCTTCATCAAGGGAAATAACTCAATTTGATTGCAATCGTTCTTTACATGATTGTCTCCCTTGTACCATTACTGGTATATAACACTTGTAACAAACAAGCAGGTAACCTCCAAGACATCTATATAAAAGAGGGCTTTATTAATTCTTTTTCACACAATTCAGACTTCTAATGACCTTGAAAACATTGTGGGAAAACGAGAAAATGCTGGTAACCAGCATTTTCTCTTTTTCCCTCAATGTTTTCTGCTTTTTCTAATACAACTTCTACAACTTGCAGTACTTTAGAACTGCGATCTATAACTCCCTTCGGTTTTAGACACTTGTAAAATTTTGTCGTGTGATGAATAGGCAAATACTTTCAATCCTTTTAGAGATAAATTCCGTTATTTGAGGCACATTTACATTTTTATCTGCAAAATGATTACAATTTGGACAAGTCTACATTTGTCTCGTGCTGTAAAAAAAACTAAAGCCTCGTGGTTTTAGTACATTTCTCTTAGCAAAGGTAGCCAAGTGTTAAAGTCAATAAATAGCAATCCAATGGTGTATGTTCGAATCTTGATTTGGGAGCCGAATCTTAGTTATTTGCTGTTCTTTTTGACAACGAGTTTTTCTGCATAGATTTAAAGTTATAGCACAAAATTACCCCTTGCCACCATTATGAATCGGTTCACAAAATCTGGGAATATAGGTTCCACGAAAATCTACTTCCGTTTTCGCATCTTCTTCGTCTTCTTCCTTATCCGGGCACTTGTAACCTCTTGGGCATGCGCACAGGAAGTTGTATCCTACGGTCAATGGTTTCCCGTCGTTATGGTGTTTGCTATGCGGATCGACGTAAATTTTGGCGCATGGCAATCGTTTATTTACGCATTCTTCCTGAAAATGATAGTAATGAAAGTATTTCAAAATGAAGATTTAAAAAAGAAAAAAACATTTGAGTCATGTTCTGTTAAAGGTGGGTATTTAGATTTTTCACATCTCACCAAATCAACTCATTACCAAACCACAATATTTTAGGCTTGTCCAAATCGAAAGAATTTGCAGACGACAAAATAAAAGAGACTGAAAATATAAAATTTGCATTGGAAAGGGTAGAAAACATTGTGAGAAAAGGAGAAAATGCTGGTTACCTGCATTGTCTTCTTTTCCCACAATGATTTCTAACGGCTTCTTTCTCAGGGGCGTCAAAAGTAGGGATTGTGTGGCAACAGGTTAAGAAATACATGTATATATATCACTGAAATTTATATGAATAAACAATACAAATCATCAATAACTAAGAATCATAAAATCACAAAAAAATATGGTATTCCCTTAAAGGCTACAAAGCCTGTTAAGGTATTTTCAGACTTCGGGCCAGAAATCGAAAAAAAGCATTGTGGGAATATCAAGTGGCTGGCATGTGGCTAATGACATTTAAATTCCATAGCATAACAAACATGTAGTTATTTTCCATAATGTCTTCATTGACCGTTGTGTTTGAAGCTTTGTCTGTGTATTTCCGGTACGTAAATGAACGAGTTACTTATGTAAAAATAGACCGTGTTTCCCGTCGGTGTCGACCTGGGCCGTAGTAAATCTCTAATTTCTCTTGTTGCCGGATGGTTTTCGACTACTTTATGAATGAAAATTAAAAGGTTTTAGGAAAATAAGGATGATTTTTTTATTTTTGTATTTTGTAAAATTTTCGTCCCAAAATCTGAAGGGCCACCTTCAACAGGCTTGAACTTTAGGCTCGCTAAAAGTCGGTCTTGTTAGGTCAATCGTAAGTTTCCTTTGCCAATTAGCTGTTAACCCATTACCACACAATCCCTGCTTTTGACGACCCTGAGAAAGAAGCCTTTAGAAAACATTGTGGGAAAAGGAGAAAATGCTTTTCTCCTTTTCACACAATATTTTCTACCCTTCACAAAAGAACAAATTTTCAGTCACTTTTATTTTGTCGTCTGCAAATGCTTTCAATTCGGACAAGCCTAACATATTGTCATTTGGTAATGAGTTAATACCGAATTACCCAGCTTACCTTTCCACAAAAATACTCGTATATCCAAACCCCCGTCTTATTATCGTGTTTGTGGGTCGGGTGCCGCCACCAGCCTAGTAATTCGTACATGTGACCCGGGCACGTGCACCTAGCCTCCCGAACGTGAGGACTCCATTCTCCTGTCGACGTGCCGATAGTTATTGCTAAATCGTCCGGCTCACAGAGTCGTTCTGGTATAATTGGCACACAAAACTTGTATTGTACCATTTTGTCCGCTGAAAGATTTGTATTAGTAGTAGTAGTAGTAGTAGTGGTAGTAGTAGCAGGATAAATAGTAAAATGGTAAGTAGTAGTGCCGAGTCCCGGTGGCTCAGTCTGTACCGTGCAGAATTTTAGACCAGGAGGTCGTGAGTTTGATCCAGGCTGACTCGGCCAATTCAGTCTGTCCGAGGACTGATGATAGTCATTGTGAGGGGATTGTTTCCTCGCCCACCTATGACCATTGTTTCGATGATATTTATGTGGGTAAGCAGCCAGAAGGAAATTGTGCGGAGTACTGGTAAATGAGACTCCATGAAAGCATGGATAGGTGCACTGGCCGCCGCGATATAACTAAAATAATGCTGTAAACAGCAAGACAGTGAGGGAGAGAGAGAGAGAGAGAGCGAGAGAGAGAGAGAGAGCAAGACAGAGAGAGAGACAAACAGACAGATAGACAAAGCGCCTACATCTTTCAAAGTGTGACCACGACAGTGATTTAAAATCGTCCATTATCCACTTTGAGCTACATCCGGGACATTTACAATACGGCCCTTCGTCGAACTCGGATCCATCCGGGTACTTCATGATGGATGTACAGACATGCGCATTGGACTTACATTCTGGTTTCTCGGACTGGCCATGTGTCTGCAAGGTCATAATAAATGATATTTTTATAGTAAAGGTATGTCGAAATTCAGGACTCTCTCTCTCTCTCTCTCTCTCTCTCTCTCTCTCTCTCTCTCTGTTTCTCACTGTCAACTCCTCCCTCTCAGCATTCTCCCCTCAAAGATTCCTTCATCCAAATATTTCTCCCAATATTCCTAGCACCGAAGATTTTTCCCATGATACCTCCCTCCAACCTCCCAAGGTTCCTCCTTCTCGATATTCCTCCCTCCGAAGATATTACTCCCAATATTCCTACCTCCAAAGATTTTTCCCAAGATTCCTCCCTCCAAGTTCCCCCCTCTCGATATTCATCCCTCCGAAGATATCTTCCTTCAAATATTTCTCCCAGTATTCCTACCTCCAAAGGTTCATGTCTCAAAGATTCCTCCCTCCAACTTCCCAAAGCTACTCCCTTTCGACATTTTTCCCTACGAAGATATCTTTCTTCAAAGATTTCTCCTAATATCCCTACCTCCAAACGTCCCCCCCCCCCCCCAGAGATATCTTCCTTCAAAGATTTCTCCAATAAATTCCTACCTCCAAACGTTCATGTCTCAAAGATTCCTCCCTCCAACCTCCCAGATATCCTCCCTCGCGATAGTCCTCCCTCCGAAAATACCTTCCTTCAAAGATTTCTCCCAAGATTCCTTTCCTCGCAAGCTTCCTCATTCTCAAGGGTCCTCCCTTTCAAGAGTGCTCCCTTCCAACCTTCCTCAATTTAAGAGTCATACCTCCAAAGATTCCTCCCCCGTTGCGGTCTTGACTCGCAAGGTTCCTCACTCTCAAGATTCTTTGCCGTCTGATCTTGATCTACACTGTCTGCAAAAGGTTAGTGAGTCGGACTTACCAGCCTATAGGTTATATTCTTTCATACCAGAGCGCCTCTCATATAGAATTAAATTACAAAATCCGTGTACATGTACTTACATCAAAGACGTGATGATCCGACCGACCCGGAACTAAAATGTCAAAAATCCATAATAAACACACAAATGCAGATATTCTAAGAAAGGGCGTCATCTTAGAGACCTAGGAAAGTCAACGGTCCAAATTAGAGAAAATGGCCCAATACATAATGCACGTCAAAGATAACTCCATCCACGTTCAATAATTCTCGTAATTCTAGCCCCGCAGAACAAAGATATTGATTTCTATGCTGCTCTAGAACTATCCGTTAATTCTTAGAGTGCTAAGCGAGGTTTACTGACCTTTTGCGGACAGTGTAGATCCAAGATCAGACTGCACAGAACGTGCAGTCTGATCTTGGATCTACACTGTCCGATAAGGAGACATTATTTTCCAAAATAACTTTGAAATAGCAAAATGGTGGCTGGCGGGCTTGGGGTGTTAATTGGTTTGAAAGTTTTATTGTACTTGTTCAGTAGAAGTGCCAACAGCCTTTAACCCTGTATCAAACAACAAATTTATAGACTGGTCCAAATAGAAAGCATCTGAAGACGACAACATAAATGTGACTGAAAAATCAAAATTTGATTCGGGAGGGTTAGAAAACATTGTGAGAAAAGGAGAAAATGCTGGTTCCCACAATGTTTTCAAGAAGCTTCCTTCTCAGGGTCGTTAAAAGTCGGAATTATGTGGTAAAGAGTTAACTAAATACAGTTAGTGGCCGACTAGCCCGCATAGCTCAAGTGGTAGAATGTAGGACTTGTTAATAATCAGTTTTTGGTCACTTGAGGTCGTGGGTTCAAGCCCCATAGCTTGCCATCTAGAATTACCAACGTCTTTCGGATGTGACGTTAAACCGAGGTCCCGTGTGACGGTGCTATACACCGAGCACGTTAAAGAACCAGACGTAACTTACGATGGGTTTCGCCTTGTATCTGCACTATCCCCCATAACAATACTAACAGCCTCTGGGGCGTGCCATCCATATGGGCAACCCGTGGCGACCATAGATAAACGCCAATTTAGTTAGTCAGTAAGTGGCCAAAACTTTGCAAGTTAACATCGAGGTTTCTGGAGCTATTATCGGGAATACGCTATTTGTGTTCGCAGCCGTGTAGAATGACGCTTTCAACATTATATAAGTTACTTTGCTGTGGTCAGCGCACCTATCTATGCTTTCCTGGAGTTTCTTTTATCAGTACTCCGCACAATATTTTTTCCAAGCCACTGGCTTCTTTCCCACAAAACCATCGTCGAAACAATGATCAGTGGTGATAGAGGAATGAATCCTGTCGCAATAACTATCATTAATCCTTGGAAAGGAATTGTCCCAGCCTGAGATCGAACCAACAACCCCTGTCCACAAGTCCTGTTCAGATCTCGACTGAAGTACCGAGCTCGGCGCAGTACACGGTTCCATTCGCAACATTTTGGTCGCTCTCTACGGGTTTATTTGGCAGTCTTTGGGTAAAACCGCCCTATTGATTAGTAGGAAACCTCTCTTGGGAATTTCGGCGTTAACCCTTAAATCGCTAAAACATTGGAATGAATGTTTCTATATAGCCAATTCTATAAACAGAAATATTGCTATTACAAAATACCTCCTCTGTGGAAAAGAAAACTCACCATATCGGACAGTGTAAATCCAAGATCAGACTGCACGTTATGTGCAGTCTGATCTTGATTTACATTGTCAATGAGAATTGAGTCACGCTAACAAGCTTCAGAGTTAAACTGTGCTTCCCGTTTTGTTCTGACTAAAAGCTCTATATCGATTTTATTCTTTTATTCTGTGAGCTTGTGTGGAAAACGGTCTGATGGATCTTGCGTTTCCCCCACCCCCTTCCTCCTGCTCCCTTACCCCCCGGGCTTCTGACAAGACAGCAATTTCTGGCTAGCTAACCCTTTGGACCCAACTTTGCTCCCATCTTTTTAAACTCGTAAACACACGACAAATAAAAAAAACATGTTCAAAATTGAAATCATTTCTGCACGACAAACACAACTTTATGCGATTTAGAGCTCCAGATAATAGGGAGTGATGGTATTTTAAATCCAATATTCATTTTTATATCCTGTGTTGTGGGCACTCATTAGAATAATCTCGATGAGACGATCGTCTCATCGAGATAATTCTAATGAGTACCCACAATTCGATTCTAATGAGTATAAGTATGCTGCAGACCTTTTTTTTCAAATAGGCCTACAATCCTGACTTTGAACGACCCTGAAAAAGAAAGCCTTTGAAAACAATGTAGAAAAAGGATAAAATGCATGTAACCAACATTTTCTTCTTTTCCCACAATGTTTTCTACCCTTTCCAAATCAAATTTCAATTTTGGATTCACATTTATTTTGTCGTCCGCAAATGCTTTCAATTTGGACTATAGTCCAGAATTTTGTCGTTTGGTAGAGTTATAACATTGAATGCATATTTGCACTGAAATATTTTCTTTTCTATCACTTTTTAATACCGAAAGGCATTACATACATGTACGTACAGTATGTGCTTCATACATGTACATAACTTGTTTTTTTTTTTTGTTAGGATATAAAACGTATAATAATACATGTATAATAAGTCCGTGCAGTTTCTTGTTTTTCAACAATGTTTACGACGTTTTCATTATCATGTCATAAGAAAATTTACAATATAGGCTTAATTTACCTTAGATTTCCCCTTATAGACACAGAAATTCGGGCTGATTGTTGGAACGACTTAAAATAAGAAAAACTTGAAATATGAAATGTTAAATTTAGATCTACCAAAGTTTCTAATTGGTTAAATAGTATGCAAAATTCACGCGAAAAGTATAATTATAGCAAACGTCGGGGTAGTATATATTTTTTAAAGCACCTTTAGATCAATTATCATCAGATTTACATAATTTCTTCAACCTTTTAAAAGGTTAATTTCCTAATTATATGTGTCACTGTCTGTCAACCTCACGTGCCTTCCGCGATATTGCGTTTTGTACAAATTGTAAACAAATTCTGAAACGACGATAGGAAAAGATCAAAGTAATCCGATTTTTGTCATGCGCAGTAATGTCCAAATAGAATAATAAGGATATAGAGACGAACAATTCTCGAAAATAGTAAGAAAATGCCTTTGTTTGCAAGCAGCTCGCCTTTCGACGCTGACGTCGGTAAGTTTATACTCTAAGTTATATCATAAGGGAAAATTTTTATGAAAATTAGGTTTACCGTAAGAATATTCGTCAGCCAAATTTTGACAGTTTATCACGTACACTTGCCATGACACAAATTGGAGAATGGTTCATTTTATACTGAAATAATTTACTTTTGTACAAAATCAGATTATACATCGTGTTAAATTTTGGATGAATATTATGTAGTAGTCATCAGGCAATGATTAAATCAATAATATTTTTATCGAATTTTCAGTAATACTATTCTGAAAAGATGATGTAAAAATGGTGGGTGGGGTATCCTTGTTGAAAGGTTCAAGACAAAGACGGTTTTAGTTTGTTACAGGTATAACATAGGGTCAGACTTAGTATCCAGTTGAATATTGTTATTATCAAGCAACAAAAATGAGTGATGAGCTACATGATGTAAGACAGGCTATCATGGGTTGGTTACAGGGAAGAAAATTCTGTGGTCCAGGCTGGAATGAAACTTATCTCTCTTAGACAACCAAAATTTAGACTGGTCCAAACTGAAAGCATTGACAGACAACACATAAATTGTTGAATAAATCTTTATGAAATGGAAAATTTAAGTAAATGGTCAATATTGGAAGCATTTGCAGACAACAAATTAAACATGGCCAAAATAATGGATGGTTTGTGTCTGTAAGGCCCGATCAGGTGGCTCAGTGGTGAGCGTGTTGGATTCATGACCTGGTGGTTGTGAGTTCGATACCCGGTTGAGGCGAACTTTCTTTCTGGTGTATTTCACCTCTCACCTCTGCTGACGCATGTGAGAAAAGTAGTCGGTGGCTTTGGAAAAAAGTTGTGTTAGCACTGGTATGAGAAAGCCGGGAAACACATACATGTGCGTCACTGACCGCCATGATATGACCTTAGCTGTTAAAGTGGCGTTAAACCCCAATACAACCTACAACAACATGTGTCTGTAAGACTAGAAAAGATTGTTGCAAAAGGAGAAAATGTAATTATAAGTATTTTCTGCTTTTCTCACATTGTTTTCATTTTATTTTCATTTCCATGCTCTAACTGAATAGCTTGAAACTTTATACAAATGTTGCTTGTGACCCAAGGAGGTGCCCTGTATATTGATTTGGAGTCACATGGATCAAAGATCAAGGTCACGGGTGAAATTTGCTTGACAATTGTTTCCCTGCAGTGGCTCTTTGACCGAGGATCTTGAAACTTTATACAAGTGTGACTGTTGATCATGACCAAAGGAGGTGTTACATTAACTCATTACCAAATGGCAATATTTTAGGCTTGACGAAATCAAAAGCATTTGCAGACAACAAAATAAAAGTGACTGAAAATTTGAAATTTGTTTTGTGAAGGGTAGAAAACATTGTAGGAAAAAGAGAAAATGCTGGTTTCCAGCATTTTCCCCTTTTTCCCACATGTTTTCTTAAGGTTTCTTTCTCAGGGTCATCAAAAGTAAGGATTGTGTGATAATGGGTTAAGCCTTCATCATCAACTTAATTATTATTGTTATTATCCTTATTATTACAGAGAAGGCAACCAGTGAGATGAACACAGTCGAAGACTGGGGATTGATAATGGACATTTGTGACCGTGTTAAAAACAATAATGGGTACAGCATACTCTTATTCTTTATAATCTGTAGACAAAATTTTTGTTAACACTTTTGCCAAGGCCCTGTATCTCATTTGGTGACATACAAGGTTGGAAAACAGGGGATCGCTGGTCCAGTTCCCAGCTTGGCCAGTTTCTTTTGGAGGATTGGTGATAGTCCTTGAAAGGAATCATTCCTAGCCCACCACAAATCATTGTGGGAAAGCAGCCAGTGGCTTTAGAATAATATTGTGTGGGGAACTGGTAAACTTTTAACAGAAACTCAAGTGACCGGGAAAGCATGGATAGATAAACTGGCCGCAGTGATATCACTTAAATAGTGTTGAAAATGATGTTAAACACCATAATCAATTATCCCTTTACCAAACAATCCCAGGTTTGTACGACCCTGAGATAGATGCCTTTTGAAAACATTGTGGGAAAAGGAGGAAATGCTGGTAACCAGCATTTTCTCCTTTTCTCACAATGTTTTCTACCTTTCCCAAAACAAACTTCAATTTTAGATTCACATAAATTTTGTTGTCTGCAAATGCTTTCAATTTGGATGAGTCTAAAATTTTGTCATTTGGTAAAGAGTTAATCAATGTTAACACTTTACAGAATATTCTTGAGCTTTTTTTTTTTTTTCAATCTGTTATGATGAAGGTCGTTGACCATAGTTGGTTATAACTGTTTCTTATGGAATCTAGGATGTCCAACATCTGATAGCTTCATCAAGTGCCCTAGCTCTGCTATGGTTGTTTCTTAAGCCATTCATTGATTTAAAATTTACAAAAGTTTGAAATTTAATATAAAATCAGCACAGTCCTTGAGTTCTTAAAAATTACTACAGCTGTTCAATAAGTGACAGTTTTTGTAGTGCATAGAGATTATTCCATGCAGGGGTATAAAAAATGTATATGTGGAGATACAACTGCAGGAGGAAAGAAAACCTGGAAAATAATGGGAGAAGACAGAGGTGTGATGAAAGGTGAAATAGTGATAAAGAGAGGAGTTTCCTTGGGTAAATCACTACAGATCCCAGACCCTAATGGCTTGTAAAACCCATTACAGTTATAAATGAGCCATACTCTGTGAAAAGGGTGTTAACTGCATCTGCAAACAGTGTCAAACCCAGATCATTGTAACTGTAAAAGTAGTTGAAATACCATATTTTTCTTTTTTGATGGAATACCATTTTAGATATTCATTTGGTTTGTTTTTCCTGTAATGATATGATTTTTTGGTATTTCACATTGTTTGAAGGCCTTGTAACGTTAACTCTTTACCAAACGAAAAAATTTTGGACTGGTCCATTTTGAAAGCATTTGCAGTGTACAACAAATCAGATGTGAATCGAAAATTAAAATTAGTTTTGGGAAGAGTTGAAAACATTATGGGAAAAGGAGAAAATGCTGGGTAATGTTTTCAAAAGCTTTCTCTCTCTGGGGGGGTCATCTAAGTCGGGATTGTATGGAAAGAGTTAAAAATTGACTTTTTTTTATTTTCAGTTCCAAAGATTGTTTAAGGTCGGTTGTGAAAAGACTTAATCACAGAGTGCCATTTGTGGCCATGCAGGCTTTGACAGTATGTAACAATGTTTTTACTCTTTTATCCCATAGGCAGCAAAGCATGACCTTGAGAACATTTTCAGGCAATGTAGATTTAGATCAGACTGCACAGAATGTGGAGTCTGTTCTTTGATCTACCCTGGTGAATTACGAGATATTTTTCCCCAAAAAATTTACCTTTAAAAAAGCAAAATTTTCACTATTTGCCTTGCAACTTCAAAATTGCAGTTCCCATATTTATCAGGTAAAGTGTTGAAACAATGTTACCTTTTAGCATATTATTATATCCCCGCAAAACAAATGTTTTCGGGGGTATACTGGATTCAGCCTGTCTGTCTGTCCATGTGTCCATCTGTGTAAAAAATACTTGGAATTTTGTGTCACAAACTTCTCCTACAGCTTTCCTTCAATTCTATTGAAACTTTGCACATAATATTGATCATATATTGTAGATTTGCAATACACAATTTTCAAGTGTCGGCTCTTCCTGGTTGAGGAATTATCTCCCCTTGAACTTGACACTTTTTGTCTGTCAAAACGCTGGCGGGGGTATTAACTCATTACCAATGGACAGTATTTTAGACTGGTCCAAATTGAAAGCATTTGCAGACGACAAAATAAAAGTTGACTGAAAATTTGAAATTTGTTTTATGAAGGGTAGAAAACATTGTGGGAAAAGGAGAAAATGCTGGTTACCAGCATTTTCTCCTTTTCCCACAATGTTTTCTTAAGGCTTCTTTCTCAGGGGTGTCAAAAGTAGGGATTGTGTGGTAATGGGTTAAGTTACATTCAGTGACAGCTCTAGTTCTATCTGCACCAACCCTTAGAAATAGGCCATTGAATACATTGTGGTAAAGGAGAAAGTGCTAATAACAAGCATAATGTGACTAAACTTTTCAAGTTTGTTTTGGTTTTCCATACTAAGTTGACAAAGTGTTGGATATATAGAAACAAGTACATGTGTACATATAATTGATTTTTAATAAATTGTGTTTTTTCAGCTTTTAAATGCCTGTGTTAGTAACTGTGGACGAGAGTTTCATCTAGAAATCTGTTCAAGAGATTTCATCAGTGAATGTAGGACTCTGATTGGACAGAAGGTAGGGCCGCCCCTCGAAAAGATGCCAGAATTTATTTCATACTTTTCTGTAATTTATTGGTCAATAATAATGGATTATAGTGTTTGATACTTCTTGTTTACTGCCGATGAAATTAACTGTGGATATTTCCCGAGCATGACTTACCTAGGTAAACAATGTTTGCCATTCAACCAGGCAGAAAAATGACATAATTTATTCACATTTACCCTGTATTACCGGAAACAAATGTACTTGATTTTTTTTCTGAAAGTCATGAAATAAATAAAAATATTCGGGGTAGAGGGTGCGGGGTTCAGTGTAGATTAAATTTTGATTTATTGAGTAAACATCACGGGTCAAATTTTCAGACTGAACGTGATCGGTAATATTTTCTATTTTAACCCTTTACCAAACAATCCCTGGTTGTAACTACCCTTGGATAGAAGCCTTTTAAAAATATTGTGGGAAAAGGAGAAAATGCTGGTTACCAGCATTTTCTGCTTTTCCCACAATGTTTTCTATCCTGCTGCAAACAAATTTCAGTTTTTGAGTTTCGTTTATTTTGTCAACTGCAAATGCTTTCAATTTGGACCAGTCTAAAATTTTGTCATTTGGTAATGGGTTAAATATACCTGTGATGTTAATGCAATGAAAATTTTGATTTTTCACAGAATAAGAAGATATCTACTATTTCAGTTTTTGAGTCACATTTGTGATTTTGTCACCTACAAATGCTTTCAGTGTAGATTTGTCCAAAATCTTGGGTTTAGTAAGGGATTAAACACCATGAAAACAAAACAAACAAAATGAATGAATATGGAATAGACAATTTCCCAACCATGGGCATTATAATGGGACATTTTTCTGAATTAACAGGGAAAATGTCCCGCAATCTTCGTTTCAGCAGAACACTGGCAAAGTGAAGTGTAGTTATTTGTGACTCGTCACACAAAAAAGAACCGTCTGGGAACTGCGAAAAGTGTTAACCCTGCTCAGACTGTGCATTCTGCGCAGTCTGACCAGGGTTGACACTTTTTGCTTATGTGATATTTTCTTTATGAAAAGTGGTCATTCTACTTTGTTATATAATTATTTTTTAACTATCAGCTTAAACTGACCTGCACTATCTTTGATCTGTTTTCATCTAATTGATGCACAGACTTCCCAGATGGTCCCTTTGTGTGTGACAGGTCACAATATTTTATTGCTGTATCACCCCTGTTGAAATTACTTCCTTGTTGTAACACAGGTAAACCTTTTTTAATTTAACCCTTTCCCAAACAAGCCTTGGTTTTTATGTGTCTGCAGTAAAAGTCTTTTGAAAACAGCGTGAGAAAAGGAGAAATTGCTCGTATCGAGCAATTTTTCCTTTTCCCACACTGTTTTCTACCCTTTTTGAGAACTTTCTGCCATTTTCTCCAAATCTAAAAACGTCGTCTGCAAACTCTTTTGGTTTGGAAGGGTCCAAAACTTTGGGAAACGGTTAACTACCTGGTTGCTGGCTAGCTATATTCATTGTTTCGCCTTTTAGAAGCAATGGAAGCAGCGCGATATTTTGTATTTAGAAAGTTATACATGTAATAGGAATTGGTATATGATACTGTCTTACTAGGATGCACTGAAGTGTTATTATACCCCTGCAAAATGAATGTTCTCGGAGGGTATACTGGAATCAGCCTGTCTGTCTGTCAGTCTGTATGTCCATCCGTGTGTCCATCTGTGTTCAAAATACTAGTGCCCGCCCGGGTGGCTCAGTGGTGAGCGTGTCAGACTCATAGCCTGGTGGTTGTGAGTTCGATACCCGGTTGAAGCAAACTTTCTTTCCGGCCTATTTTCGCCTCTCACCTCTGCTGAAGCAAGTGAGAAAAGTAGTCGGTGGCTTTGGAAAGAAAGTAGTGTAAGTACTGGTATGAGAAAGCCAGGAAACACCTGTGCATCACCGACCACCATGATATGACCATAGCTGTTAAAGTGGCGTTAAACCCCAATACAACCAACCAACCATCAAAATACTAGTAATTTTGTGTCACAAACTCCTTCTAAGGTTTTGCTGCTATTGTATTGAAAGTTTGTTGATACATTGATTGTATACTGAAGTTGTGCAAGACACAGGTTTCAACCGTATACTCACCATGATTCAAGGGTAATCTCCACTTGAACTTGGACAATTGTTGTAATGGGTTTATTAAACAAACCTTATACATGTATTTCCTTCTTGTATTTCAGGCTCACCCAAGAGTAGCTCAAAAGCTGAAATTTATCATCAAAACCTGGGCAGAAATGAAAGAATTTAAAGACGATGCTGCTCTGAGGTAACATCCATATTTGGGCATAAACCCTTTAACCCATTACCATACAATTCCTACTATTGATGACCCTGAGAAAGAAGCCTTTAGGAAACATTGTGGGAAAAGGACAAAATGCTGGTAATTTTCTCCTTTCCCCACAATGTTTTCTACCCTTCACAAAACCAATTTCAAATTTTCAGTCACGTTTATTTTGTCGTCTGAAAATGCTTTCGATTTGAACAAACCTAAATTTTTGTCATTTGGTAATGACTTAGTGTACAACAGTATTATAGAGTCTTCGTATCGAAAGGATTTTTCCGCCAATTTTAATGTGGCTAAAGTGATGAGATTTGAGTCTGTAAAGGGCAGAAAACAACAGGAAAAGGAGAAATTGCTGGTTATCAGCATTTTCTCGTCGTTTCCTGTTGTTTTCTACCCATTTGAACCAGTACTTTACACAGTATTCTTCTCGAGTCATTGGCTGCTTTCCCACATAGCCATCATTGAGTCAAAGAGAGCCATCATTGAGTCAAAGAAAGCCATCATTGAATCAAAGAAAGCCATCATTGAGTCAAAGATCCTTCTACCATGGTGAGAACAGGGGGTCATGAGTTTGATTCCCAGGTCTGCCAATTTCTTTCCAAGGATTGATGATAGTAATTGCAACAGGATTCTTTCCTCTCCCACCGCTGACCATTGTTTCGATGATGGTTATTTGGGAAAGCAGCCAGTGGCTTGGAAAGAAAGTTGTGTGGAGTACTGGCAAAAGAGACCCCAGGAAAGCATGGATATAACTGAAACAGTGTTGAAAATGACATTTATCACTATACAATCAATCAATAAATCGACCTTCCACAATGGCCGTCTTCAATCCTGAGAAGCAAATGAGTTGAGCTTGGGAATTTGAAACCAGCAACAGTGTCTAGATACACATTACAGGTTTGACCGTTTACTGCACAACAAAATTTTAGACCTGTCGGAATTGAAACCATTTGCAGATAACAGTTTCAATGTGGCCCATATGAAATGATTTTTTCCCTGATATGGTGAAAACATTGTGGGAAAAGGGAGAAAATGCTGGTTACCAGCACTTTCTCCTTTTCCCACAATGTTTTCAAAAGGCTCCTCCTTAGGGTCGTTTAAAGTCGTCATTGTGGGGTAAAGGATTAAGAATAAGGTGTGCCAAATTACACAGTCATCAAAGTTTCCTGATCCCCAATCAGAAATTTTTTAATGAAACAGTATATTTGCCTATGTTGCTTAATCTTCCTGTCATGAAGGTATAACGAAGATTTCGGCCAATCTGAGCTCATCAGTGTTGATTAGAACAACCAATATTGAATCATTACTCATTAGATCCCTGAATACATCCAGCAGACAGTTAAGTCCCCAAATAAGACCCACATTAATTGCAGTATCATGTCTACTTTTGCCTTTGACATTTAACCTATTACCAACCAACAAAATTATTAGACTAGTCCAGATTGAGAGCATTTGGAGATGACAAAGTAGTAAGTGTGATTAAAAAACTAAAATTTGTTTTAGGAATGAAAGAAAACATTATGGGAAAAGGAGAAAATGATGGTTACCAGCATTT
The DNA here is from genome assembly GCA_943736015.1 of Tridacna crocea. NCBI lineage: Eukaryota > Metazoa > Mollusca > Bivalvia > Cardiida > Cardiidae > Tridacna > Tridacna crocea. The sequence continues at coordinate 2,130,649 of OX031071.1, forward strand.
TCTTCTTTTCCCACAATGTTATGAAAAGGCTTCCTATCCAGGATAGTTAAAAGTCAGGATTGTGCGGTAAAGGGTTCAGGAAAGCAGTTATAGTAGATCAAAGATCAGACTGCATGTTTTTGTGCTGACTGATTTTGATGGACTGTGGTTGCAAAGGGAACAGTAGTTGTGAAAGATGTTTTAAGGATAGATTATTATTTATTTTTCAGTTTAATTCCTTCATTTTATGAGAGTTTGAAAAAGGAGGGTCAAGAATTTGCAGATCCTGACTCCACAGTGAGTATTTTAGGGTTGTTTTTCAGTTACAACAACAAAATATGATTTTGCTGATGGCATAGACCAGAGTCAGGCTAAATAAATAGTGCACGTTTGGTTCTGAATTTACATCGTAATATTTGTAATTTAACCCTTTCCCAAATGACAAACTTTTGGACTAGACCAAATTGAAAGCATTTGCAGACAACAATTCAGCTCTTGCTGAAAAAATGATTTCTGTCTATGATAGGATAGAAAACATTGTGGGAAAAGGAGAAAATGCTAGTTACCAGCATTTTCTCTTTTTCCCACAATGTTTTCAAAAGGCTACTATTCCAGCCCCGTAAAAACCAGGGATTGTTTGGGAAAGGATTAAATGTTAAACCATGCAGCAAATTTTTAAACTTGTCCAGTTTCTATGCAAAATGATGCATGATGGGACAATTTAAATGTTGATGAAATGATAATCGTGGTCTGTTAAATGATAGAAAATATTGCTGGAAAAGGAGAAAATGCTGGTAACCAGCATTTTCTCCTTTTCCAGCAATGTTTTCTATCCTTGTAGGTAACCAGCATTTTCTGCTATTGGAATTTTCAACAATGTTTCCAAAAGGTTTCTCTATCAGGGTGGATGAAACGTGGGATGTATACATAAATATTGATTAGTTAGAATGGCATCATAGGTAATAATTAGACTGCACATTTTGTTAAGAGTTCAATATTCAAATTCCAACATTGTTACAATAGAGTCTCAAAACCATGGCTTCTTTCCCACATGAACATTATCAAAACAATGTTTTGTAGTGTAAAGAATTAATCTAAATGTGTAGTGCCTGTCTTGATTGTTTGTGACAAAATAATGTAGATGAAGTGAAAGTTGGATAAACAAGCTTTTCTCCTTGTTGAAAAATGTTATCTCTTCTTTTACAGATACTTTTATTATGTAAATACTTCTTATTCTGTCATCAACATATGCTTTCAAGTTTTACAAGTCTGTTACCTCATTGTTGACAAGCCCATAATGGCTTTATTTAGGAAAAAAATAATCCCTAATCACACAATCCTGAGTTTTATCAACTCCAGGGAAGAAGCCTTTTGATAAAACTGAGAGAACAAAAAGAATATACTGTTAACCAGCATTTACTCCTCTTCCATAGTGCTTTCTACTCTAATAGAGATAAATTCAGTTATTTAAGAAACATTGAATTTTGTCGTGTGCAAATTCATTTAATTTTAGACAAGTCTCACATTCTTTTGTTTAACCCATTACCACACAACCCCTACTTTTGACGTCTCTGAGAAGGAAGCCTTTAGAAAACATTGTGGGAAAGGGAGAAAATGCAGGTAACCAGCATTTTCTCCTTTTCCCACAATGTTTTCTTCCTTCACAAAACAATTTTCAAATTTTCAGTCACTTATTTTGTCGTCTACAAATGCTTTCAGTTTGGACCAGTCTAAAATATTGTCGTTCGGTAATGGGTTGAGAGGGTATGTTGATATTATTTTCAGACAACCAAAACAACAACAGTGAGCAAAGATCCAAACGTAGTGCAATCACAGCAAGAAGAAGATGATCTGGCTAAAGGTAAGAAATGGGTTATACCGGGTATTATATTTCATGTATATACCTTTAGATACCTTTTGTTCTACTTGAGATCACTAGTTTTAAAAGTGGCATTCGTTGACAAAATAATCAGAGGAAATATATAATTTAATTTATCAGCTTGTGATTAATATGGGGAAATATTTGCCGAAAACGGAAAAGGTATGCGAAAATAACGAGTACCTTACGGCACTCAGTTATTTTCGCATACCTTTTCCTTTTTCTGCAATTATTTCCCCATACTTTAAACACAAGCTGATGAAATAAACTCTATTTATTCCCTGTGTTTACTTTACTTACGATCCATGCTGTGTGGAAAGAGACCTTATTGCATTTGCAAAAATTTTCAAGCCAGTTCAGCCTGCGCAAACTGCGGCTTGAAAATCTTTGCTATTGGTTCGTTTTCTGCATGTCAAAGGACCTGTTTACCACAAGATTCTGGTGTTTGCTGAAAAATTGAATAGTATGCGTTATGACTAAGTCTTATGTGGTGTTGTACTTTGTGTAATTAATGTATTTCAGGTATGCACTAACTCCCTAACAGACGACAATATTGTAGGCTTGTCCAAATCGAAAGCATTTTGTAGATGATGAAATAAAAGTGAATCAAAAATGGAAATTTGATTTGACAAGGTTAGAAAACATTGTGGGAAAAATAGAAAATGCTAGTTACTAGCATTTTCTCCTTTTCCCACAATGTTTTCAAAGGCTTTCATTCTCAGGGTCATTAAACATTATTTGATAGAGTATGTTTCAATTGTTTTGTGATTCTGTAAATGTAGATATTATGAGGTTATTTAACATGCTTGGGTACAATACTGAATTCTTTTGGATGAGTACACTGTAGAACCAGTCTATATTTTGGAGTCCAAAATATAGACTGGTTCTGCAGTTCACAAATCCAAATATAGACTGGTTCTGCAGTTTACAAATCCAATTAAATTCAGTAGCCTTGTTTTGAAAACTCCGTATTGGACTCTTGCCTCAGTCTGAAAAATCCGTATTGGACTCGTGCCTTGTTCTGAACTGCGACCAACCCACTGAAATGCAATTGAATACCCTTTTTGTTTGCTTTTTTGCAGATATCGTTAAAAGTTTCAGTGTTTTTATTGTCAAGTACTTTTTTGCAGCTATTGCCCTATCTCTCCAAGAAGAAAAGACCTCCAACAGTTATAGAACTACGAGTCTGTATCCCACGTCTTTGTCCTCGACTGGAGTCACTAGTACACAGAGAGTAAAGGAAGAAAGAAAGGTAATGAGAAAAGTATTCATTGTTATATTATGGCGTTTTAAGCCATTATCTCCCACTAGATGGCATTCTATAAATACTCATCTATCTAATTTGGGTATCCTGGGTACAGAACCGAACCACTTTCCTGCGCGACAACCGTTACTTTGAATTTCAAACTAAAATAAAGGTTTACTCAATAAAATGCTACCTTGTGCAATTCACTCAGCTATGATCAGCAGTTTAGCAAATTCTGGAGCAAAAGCAGGTCTCATTTCTCCTCAAACGTATTGATAAACGGTGTTTTCTACATTGCTACTTTATAGAGCATAATATTACAGTCTGCCCGCTTTCGGGGGCTAGTGATGCGTCATATAAGACAGGTCAAATCTTCAATGAACATGACATGCACAGTCAACACGTTTTAAGCTACTTTTCACTCATTGAATGAATGTAGTGTTTAACTCTTTACCAAACGACAAGGTTTTGGATTGGACCAAATAGAAAGCATTTGCAGGCGACAAAATAAATGTGACTAAAACATGGAAGTTTGTTTTGGGAAGGCTAGAAAACACTATGGGAAAAGGAGAAAATGCTGGTTACCAGCATTTTCTTCTTTTCCCACAGTGTTTTTAGCAGGCTTCTCCCTCTGGGTTTTTAAAAGTCGGGATTGTGTGGTAAAGAGTTAACACAGTTTTCAATGTTATTTCAGGTGTATCGCAGTAGCCACTGTGATCAGTGATTTGCATGATATTCTTTGGAGGTCCCCTCATGCTTTCACAAATAACCAGCATTGAAATAACGGTGAACCATGTTACAATGGTTATCATCAGTTCCTAGAAAGGTAGAAAGCAGGGTAGAAAACATTATGTGAAAAGGAGAAAAATGTAGAAAACAGGATAGAAAACATCATGCGAAAAGAAGAAAAGGGTAGAAAACAGTAGAAAACATTATGCAAAAAGGAGAAAAGAAAGGTAGAAAACAGGTAGAAAACATGGGAAAAGCAGAAAATGCTGGTTTTTAAGCATTTTCTCCTTTTCCCTCAATGTTTTCAACAGCATTCTTCATCAGGATTTTTGAAACACAAACTTTCATGGTAAAGGGACAGTTAACCAGTATATTGTTGTATTTATTCAGGTGAGAGCGCTGTATGATTTTGAAGCTGCGGAGGATAATGAACTGACATTTAAAGCAGGAGAGATTATTAATGTATTAGACGACAGGTATGTACTAAATGACCCTTCTTAGATTTTCTATACCCCCAAAATGTCGAGGGGGGTATACTGGAATTGCCGTGGCTGTCTGTCCATCTGTCCATCCATCTGTCCATAGACACAGATTTGTCCAGAGCAATACTCCAACAGTTATTTAGGTACTGAACTCAAATTTACACACAGTGTTCCTTTATATATGAAGTTGTGCATGTGCAATTCTCATGACCCTGCTGTGATTTGTTGTGGAATGATCTCCCCTTGATTTCTTTTCAATTCTTACCTTTGTACTAAACAATTTTGCATTCTGTGACATAGACCTGTTTTTGTGACAAGGAGCTGAGGGGCGGGTGGTATAATCACGTTTAGCGATAGCTCTAGTTACTGCTTCAAATTTTAAATTTTTGTTTAACACTGATAAATAGTTCTGAATATAGTCGGTTTACTTTCATAACCTCGTGACTACAGCTTGTTACAAGCTGTAGTTACGAGGTTTTGAAAGTAAACCGACGATATACTTTTGCCTGCACAAAATGTGCAGTGTTGTCTAGATTGACTTTTTCTGCTTTATTGAGACATTAACCCTTTCCCAAATGACAAACTTTTGGACTAAACCAAATTGAAAGCATTTGCAGACGATAGGGTAGAAAACATTGTGGGAAAAGGAGAAAATGCTGGTTACATGCATTTTCTCCTTTTCCCACAATGTTTTCAAAAGGCTACTATTCCAGACCCGTAAAACCCAGTTCAGTAGTATTCTTGAAATTTTAATAATGTTTGTCAGTGTTGTCTCTCTGAAAATGCCTGTAAGGTTTATTGGGTGTTCTAAAGAGTAGTCTTTAAATTACTAAATAAATCAAACAAAAATTTCCATTCAGTAGTAAAAACCAAAATCCTGCAGTTTCAACAGAAAAAAAGAATATACAGCAATATGTGACAGTGTAGTTGAAAGATCTGGGTCTATATTCACCAACCATTCCAAAGACCATTCTTATTATTAGTACTATTCTTCAGAATTTTGTCAGTGTGAAAGTAACAGAACTTTTGATTGGCTAAACCATTTGGTTTAGCCAATCAGAAGTTCTGTTAATTTCACAATTAGAAAATGTTGAAGAGTATGACAAAGAATATTCTAAAGAATGGTCGATGAATATGGACCCAGAGTGCGTTCTTTTTGTGTAGCCTGATTTTTGGTCTGTCCACTGTCCACAAAAGAGTTCCGAGTCACGCTTTGCAGCCTGAGAAAGTTAACGATTGTTTATTTGTAGCGACCCAAATTGGTGGAAAGGATCCAACCAGAGAGGAGAAGGCTTGTTTCCGGCCAACTTTGTGACATCTGATCTCTCTGTGGAACCTGAAGAACGTAAGTAGAAATCTGGCAAGGATATTGTTGTTCATCACTCTTAGTTGAGGAATGGGTTGCCAATAGGCTATGATAGAATTCACTGTGCATAGTTCTCCATGAAAAAAAAATTTGGAACCAATCAAAGTTGTTTTTGTTGTGCCTGTTGCGCCATTTAGGCCGGGTGATCTTTCTTTTGAGGGACAACTGCCCAGTGAATGCAGGATTCACACAATATTCCATGAGGGACAAGAAGTCCTTCACATTGAGAACAAGCCATGTTCTTACAAAAGGGGGCTTGGTTCACCCCTGCGATCAACACATTGTACGAAGCAAGTTTTTACAGAATCACGGATCCATGAAATGCAATCTGTCTAAAAATCAAATGAATCATAGACTGATCCTTTTACATGCAGAAAATTAACCAAAAGCAAACCAGGGTCTGTATTCACCAACCATTCTTAACAACGCTCTTTGTCTTATTCTCCAGAATTTTCTACATTTGTAAGTAACACAACTTCTGATTGGCTAAACCGAATTCTGATTGGCTAAACCATTCGGTTTAGCCAATCAGAAGTTGTGTTACTTACAAATTTAGAAAACCTTGGAGAATAAGACTAAGAATATTCTCAAGAATGGTTGGTGAATATGAGCCCTGGGCCCGTATTCACCAACCATTCTTAAGAACGTTCTTGTTCTTATTCTTCAGAATTTTATCCATGTGAAAGTAACAGAACTTTGGATTGGCTAAACCAAATGGTTTAGCCAATCAAAAGTTCTGTTACTTTCACAGTCAGAAAAATTTGAAGAATAAGACAAAGAATATTCTTAAGAATGGTTGGTGAATACGGGCCCAGGTGAGTGTTTCCCAACTGCTTGCTGACCTGGATTTATACTTTTGCTTATTGTTATGGGAGACAACTCCTTCATGAATAGCTTCGTCCCGATTTAAATACAATACCTAACAACTGCGTCTGTCAGGGAGATATCTCTTTGGCTCAGTGGTTATGATATTGGTCTTTTAAACTTCGAAAAACGAGGATACTTGTACGTCAAGGGTTTGAATCCTGCCAGATGTGGTTTGTATTTCAGCTATGTATTTGCTGTGAGCTTTAATGTTTGTAAGGTTATGTATTATCCTTTTACAACACATCAGAATTTTACACCTAACCAAATTGAAAGCATTTGTAGGCAATAATTTCATATTGAATCAAATCATGCAATTTTTCTTGGATAGAGTGGAAAACTTTGTGGGAAAAGGAGAAAATGCTGGTAACCAGCATTTTCTCCTTTTCCCACAAAGTTTTCAAAGGCCTCTTTCTCGGGGGCGTTAAAAGTTGTCATTGTGTGGTAAAGGGTTAATGGCTATGATATTGAACAGTGTAAGCTTTCAGTAGAGTGATTCATGTCTTCATTGCTCTCTTGTTGTATTTGCAGCTGTGAAAAAAGTGGAGTTTAGTGAAGAAGTGCAAGTAAAAACCTTCGATCCCCCAGAACAGACTGAAATTGAAGAAGTAAGTGAAAATATGTGACATTGTTAATATATACCCATCAATGATAGATTATCTAACATGCATATACACAGAGCTCCAGATAGAGGAAGTGATTTTGATTTCAAAATTGAAAAAAGAAAATTATTCTCCACTAAACCCTATGTTATGGGTACTCATTAGAATCGTCTCATCGAGACGATTCTAATGAGTACCCACAACATAAGGTTTGGAAGAGAAATAATGGATTTAGAATACCCTCATTCGCTCTTATCTGAAGCTCTGTATACAACAAACCAAAAACATGTTTTCTGTATCACGTATATACTCTGCAATTTATTATTTTGTATCACTGCTGGCCAGGTAGGTCAGTGTTTAGAGTATTGGACTTGGAACCTGGTGGTTGTGAGTTTCATACTAGGCAAGGCAAACTTTCTTTTCTGCAATTTTTTGCCTCTCACCTTTGATGGATGTGAGGAAGTGTCAGTACTGGTGTGAGAAAGCCAGGAAATAGGTGCACCATAACATAACATGACCTAAGCTGTTAAAAGCACAAGTAAACTCCAATACAGTCCATCAGTGGTATTAGTAATAGAATTTGGATTTTTTATGTATTCAATATGTTCATCTCTTTCCATCAAATCCCGAAAATGTGTTCAAGTTTGATCTTTTTGATTGGTTATTTAAGCGAATTTGTGCTCCCGGGTGGCTCAGTGGTGAGCGTGTCGTGACCTGGTGGTTGTGAGATGGATACCTGTTTGAGACGAACTTTCTTTCCAGCACATTTTCGTCTCTCACCTCTGCTGAAGCATGTGAGAAAAGTAGTGGGTGGCTTTGGAAAAAAAGTTTTGTTAGTACCGGTATGAGAAAGCCAGAAAACACATGTGCATCATCGACCACATGATATGACCTTAGCTGTTAAAGTGGTGTTAAACCCCAATACAACCAACCATCAAACAAATTACTGTGTTTTCCACAGCTATATAGGGAAAGCTTGTAAAAAAAGAAACATTACAACAGACCTTTAGGATCGCATAGAAAAAAAAGATTGTTGTAACATTTCATTTGTATTCAATACATATTCTCCATTTATTTTGTGTTTTACCCGATGATGAGGCTCAGAGAAGACTATGTTGGAATGAAGGCTGTCTATTTGTCAGTGAAAGTAATTTTGTGTCTTGGTTTAGTGGCGAATTTTTTTTAACAAGTTTCACAGTTGTATTTGACTTTTCACTACAAAATGAAATTGTTGACTTTTGACAGGGACTAAACTTATAGACAATTATAGACTGGTCATAAACTTATAGACTTTTCTTATAGAGGATAGAAAACACTGTGAAAAAAGGAGGAATGCAGGAAGCCACATTGTTTTCAAAAGCCTCTACCTGAGGTATATTGAAAATGGTAGATTGTTTGAGACATGCTTCAGTTACTTTAACTCTTTACCTGATACGCCAATTTGAGGCTCTTTCGTTTCAGCAGCAAATAAAGATATAATGTGAAAAACATGGGCAAATGGGGATACAAATGTCTGATTGAGAGGAAAACATTGTGGGAAAAGGAGAAATTGCTCGTTGCAAGCAATTTCTCCTTTTCCCACAATGTTTTTAAAAGCTGTCTGTTGTTGATACGTCAAAATGAGTATATATGGAGTAAAGGGTTAATAACAATTTTAGTTCGAATGTACCATTTTTTGAAAAATTTTCAGTCAAAGATAGACAATATGCTACAACAAATACAGAATGCAGATCCAACAGGGGAGATAAATCCTGACTCTGTGGAGATGCTGCAGTTAGAAGGTGAACCATAGATTTGATATCATTTATAGCTCGACTGGTTTTGATTTTTTTTTTCATTTATTTTATTGTCTTGTAATGAGTTATTGGTAGATTTCAAAACTATCATAATGAGCATAATGCTCTGGGATAAAGGGGGCTCATTGTATCTCTGGTTAATTTTTTACCACACAATCCCAACTTTTAACGACTCTGAGAAAGAAGCCCATAGAAAACATTGTGGGAAAAGGAGAAAATGCTGGTAACCAGCATTTTCTCCTTTTCCAACAATATTTTCTACCCTATCAAAGTCAAAAAATCATCAAGTTAACAAGATTTAATTTGTTGTTTGCAGAAGCTTTGAATTTGGTCCAGTCCAAAAATTTGTTATTTCGTAAAGAGTTATAATAGCAATTTATCACATAAATAAGGATGTGTAAAATGCATTTTTTCTAACAACTGTCTTAATCAAGAGGTAGAATGGTCCTTGAACTTGCAGAAAATTTACATAAGAAAAATTTAGCGAAGAGATTCAGTCCTTGTTAGCCTGCATGGATTGCATAGGCCAATGGGTTGATCGATTTGCAGGTACCCTTTTCACACAGTATGACTCAAATAAATGTGACTCATCACGAAAAAAGGGACCATCTTGGAACTGCGCAGGCTGACCAGGGTCAACACTTTTCTGTTTGTGATAATTTTTGTATGAAAAGTGGTCATTCTGCCTTACTTGACAACTATTTTTGAACTATCAACTTAAATTTACCCTGCACAATGTTTGATTTATTTCGATCTAGTTGGTGTACAGGATTTCCACATGGTACCTTTTCGCGTGATAGCTCACATATATATATCTTTCTGCTCAAGTGGTGTTAAATCTTTCTGTTATTTTCAGAGCAATGTAAAGCAATGGGACCTTTGATAGATGCTGAACTTGAAAAAATTGACAGGTAAGGCTTATTCATTTAAGAAATAATCTCTTTCTTTCGTGGTTTATCGTTCAATAGACCACAGTTGCGAGTTATGGGGCACAATATATAATCCATGAGGGCGACAGTGTGCTTCCAAATAAGTCGGCACAATATCGTAGATCCATAAAATCCATTTTGTCTTATAACCAACTAAATCATGGGGTAGACTGGTCTGTTCACATGCAGAAAAGTTACACAATTTACTGTGGAGACTGACCTAGGTCGATACTTTTTGCAGATGCATTAACTCTTTACCAAACAACAAAATTTTGGACTAGTCCAAATTCAAAGCATTTTGCAGACAACAAAAAGGATGTAACTGAAAAGTTAAAATTTGATTTGGCAAGTTTAGAAAACATTGAGGGAAAAGGAGAAAATGCTGGTAACCAGCATTTAGTCCTTTTCCCACAATGTTTTCTACCCTTCCCAAGTCAAATTTGAATATTTTTAGTCACATTTATTTTTGTTGTCTGCAAATGCTTTTAATTTTGACTAGTCCAAAATGTTGTCGTTTAATATTATAGAGTTAAACCCACTTACAACAGAGATTGGCTTAAATTTTGTAATTTGCACATGCTTTACATCTGGACTACTCTTGCCTATTGTCAATTGTTGAAATCACATTTTTGTGACATTTCTTGTTTCAACTTTACAGAAAACATGCTGATTTATGCAACATCAACTCCAAAGTACTGGAGGCCATGCAGATGTATCACAATCTCATGAAGGAAATGCCGTCACCGTTTGCCATGAAAACTGCTACAGGATATAACCCCTCCGCCATGGCAGTTCCTACAGGATCAGTTCAAGGGCAGGTAGGGCTAGAGTTAGCAAAACACTGTGCTTATGAACTAAACCTGTGGACAAAAAGTAGATTTGAATGCTGCTCTTGTCCAAGTCCATATATGCTCAGCCTGTACAGTTTCCAAGGATTAATGATAGTCATTATACCCCCCAAAACTCTGTTTGGGGGGTATATAGGAGTCAGCTTGTCGGTCAGTCCGTCGGTCGGTCGGTCCGTCGGTCGGTCTGTAGCTTTTTGTCCGCTCTATTTCTCATAAACTACTGGACGAATTTTATTCAAACTTCACAGGTAAACTCAGTATCAAGCAGACATGTGCATATGAAATGTTGGTTATGGTTCATTGATTTTTCACTGAGTTATGGCCCTTTCATGAAATTTCTTGTCCGCTCTTTTTCTCATCAACTATTGGACAGATTTGGTTCAAACTACACAAATAGACTCAGTATCAACCAGAGATGTGCATGTCGTATTTTGGTTATGGTTTATTAAGGTTTCATGGAGTTATGGCCCTTTGATGATTCTGGACAAATTTCTTTTTCATACTTGAATTTTGTCTGGAGCATATCTCCAAAACTATACTAGCTAGGGTTATGAAATTTCATGGGTGGATAGATCTCATCGAGGGGGAGTGCAGTGCACAAGAATTATAACTCTTGCTCACTTAATTTTTGAGTTATTGCCCTTTGTTGTTTTTTTTTTTATACTTGAATTTTGTCCGAAGCATATCTCCAAAACTATACTAGCCAGGGTTATGAAATTTCATGAGTGGATAGATCTCATTAAGGGGGAGTGCAGTGCACAGGAATCATAACTCTTGTTCGCTTAATTTTTGAGTTATTGCCCTTTGTCGTTTTTCATACTTGAATTTCCTTCGGAGGGTATCTCAAAAACTATACCAGCTAGGGTTATGAAATTATATGGGTGGATAGATCTCACCAAGGGGGAGTGCTGTGCACAGGAATCATAACTCTTGCTTGCTTAATTTTTGAGTTATTGCCCTTTGTCTTTTTTTTTTTTTTTTTTTATACTTGAGTTTTGTCCGAAGCATATCTCCAAAACTATAATAGCCAGGGTTATGAAATTTTATGGGTTGATAGATCTCACCAAGGGGGAGTGCAGTGCACAGGAATCATAACTCTTGTTTGCTTAATTTTGAGTTATCGCCCATTGTCATTTTTCATACTTGAATTTTGTCCGGAGGGTATCTCCAAAACTATACTAGCTAGGGTTATGAAATTTCATGGGTGGATAGATCTCACCAAGGGGGTGTGCTGTGCACAGGAATCATAACTCTTGCTTGCTTAATTTTTGAGTTATTGCCCTTTGTCATTTTTAATACTTGAATTTGGTCCGGTGAATATCACCAAAACTATACTAGCTAGGGTTATGAAATTTCATGGGTGGATAGATCTCATTAAGGGGGAGTGCAGTGCACAGGAACCATAACTCCTGCTCCCTTAATTTTTGAGTTATTGCCCTTTGTTGTTTTTCATACTTGAAATTTGTCCGGAGGGTATCTCCAAAACTATACTAGGTAGGGTTATGAAATTTCATAGATGGATAGATCTCATCAAGGGGGAGTGCAGTGCACAGGAATCATAACTCTTGCTCGCTTAATTTTTGAGTTATTGCCCTTTGTCGTTTTTCATACTTGAATTCTGTCCGGTGCATGCCCCAGCTTAACAACTTTGGGTAAGACAGGCATATCTTGTGACAATTTGCTCTTGTTCAACTCTTACTTTTGTACTCAACTGTTCTGCATTCTGTGACAAAGACCTGTTTGGTGTCAAGGAGCTGGTGGGGGGTATGATCACGTTTAGTGATAGCTCTAGTTTCAACAGGATTCATTTCTCTCTTACTGCTGATGGTTTTTATTTTCATTATTGAGAAATCCCTCGGTTGTTTGGGAGAAGTATTTTATAAAGTAATGGTGAAAGAAGCTCCAGACAAGTGTGGACAGATGAACTCGCTGCCTTGATATAACTAAATTATGTTGGGAAAAAAAGCATAAAATACTATTTTATTAACACTTTACGATTGCCATGAAAACTACAAAAGGCAATATTTACAATCCATAGACCATTGCAATACCTCCTGGATCCATCCAGGAGCATAATTATTGCTCTCGACAACTGGGAAATTTGTGAAATGATTAGTTTATAAGACCACAAAATGGATGAAAGAAATCTTTAATGTTTCACTCTCAAGTCTTTTTCAGCTGAAATATCCAAACTTAATTTGCAGTACAGAAAAAGTTTTGTTGTTTCATTTAAGAATTTAAATTTACTTTTTACATTTCTGGCAATCAATCAGTTTTTATTTTCATTATTGCATTTTGATTGCAGATCTTTCAGCTCATTACCAAGGACAAAATTTAAGATTGGTTTAATTGTTTCATTGAAGAATTTACATTTATTTTCTACATTTCCTATAGCCATTACTTTTTATTTGGTCAATATTTGGAGTTTTGCATTTACTTATGGGTTTTTACTCATCTATTTGGAATGCAGTATTAATGCAACTTGATTGCAGGTCTTTTAGGTCATTAACAAGGACAAAATTTTATACTAGTTTAAACTGAAAGCATTTACAGAGGACAAATTATGAAATCTGACATTGAAAGTGTAGAAAACATTGTGGGAAATGGAGAAAATGCTAGTGACCAGCATTTTCTCTTTACCCGCACTGTTTTCAAGAGTTGTCTTTCTGAAGGTTTTAAAATTCTAGGTTTGTGTTGTTGTTGTTGTTGTTGTAAAAGATGACAGGGTTGTAACAGTATCTACAATGGCTCTTGCTATTCCAGGCAACCATGTATCCAGGAACTCAGTACTTACCACAAGGTCAAGGTCAAATGGTTCAAGGTCAAATGCCACCATCAAGCCAAGGTCAGATGCCACCAGCAAGCCAAGGTCAGATGCCACCAGCAAGTCAAGGACAGATTCCAATGACCCAGGGACCAATGATGGGCCTTCAAGGTCAACCACAGACTTACACAACTGTTTCTAGTCAAAATTTTAATAATAGGTGAGTTTCCCATAAAATGTTCTTTTTCTTTCCTACTGCTCTTACCATAGGCTGTTTAATTGTCAGGAAATGCAAGAAAACTAATACCTGAACCCATCTATGTTTATGACTGTTATTATACCCCACAACAAAATGGAGGGGGGGGGAGTATACTGGAATTGTTATACCCCAACAACAAAGTGGAGGGGTATATAATTGCCATTGCTGTCTGTCCATCCATCCTTCCCTGTGTCTGTAGACACAAATTTGTCTGGCAAAATACTCTGGACAGTTTTTCAGGCACTGAACTCTAACTTACACTCAGTGTTCCTATCTATATGAACCATTCTGCATTCTGTAACAAAGACCGGTGTTTGTAACAAGGAGGTGGTGGGGGGGGTTGGGAGTATGATCATGTTTAGTGATAGTTCTAGTTTTTCTTGTCATCAGAGGCACTGGACTTTTCTTCCTAGTTTTCTGAGAGATGGCATAGCAGGGCTCAAGTCCTAATCCTGGTAATGCCCAGGAAACAATTGAATAGGCCATCAGTTACCATATTGTGTGAGTTCTACTGAAATTTACCTAAAATATTTAACCCTTTATCAAACTATTCCAAGTTCCTATGGCCATTGACAGGAATCTCCTTTAAAAACTTTGTAGGAAAATGAGAAAATGCTGGAAACCAGTAATTTCCCCATTTCACACAATAATTTGTATTCTTATACAGAATTTTTTTTTTAAAGTTTGATTTATATTCTGTACTTGATTATTGGCATGCCAATGTTTCCATCTAGAGAGGTTTAGAATTTTGTTGTTTGGTAAAGAGAAAAATAATTGCTTAGTTATTGTCATCTGTACTTCTTCAGTGCATCCATGCAAGGCATCCCCGGACAACAGACATACGTAGCCTCATCACTACCACAGACCCAGACCCATCCACAACAGAATGTAGTTCCATCACAGCCACAGAGTATTCCTACGCCGATGACTCTAGGACAAATGCAACCCCAATATATACAAAACGTACCACAAGTTTCAAGTTTACAACAAGGACATTTTCCACAGCCTTCCATACCCCAGCAACAGTTGTTGTGAAGTGAATTTTATTTTTGTTGTTGTTGTTGTTTTCTCCTTTCAGATGCGTCATCTTTATGTCATATGATAATGGTTTATTATAATCGAAACTACTGTGAAAGCATCCTGGCAAGCCAGGGGTGACCCTTCACTACCTTGTTATGGCCACAGCAGGGGTTGTATTCACTAATCATTCTGAATGTCATTACCAAACAACAATATTTTAGGCTTGTCGAAATCGAAAGCAATTTGCAGACAAATTAAGAGTGACTGAAAATTTGAAATTTGTTTTGTGAAGGGTAGAACATATTGTGGGAAATGGAGAAAATGCTGGTAACCAGCATTTTCTCCTTTTCCCACAATGTTTTCTACCCTGCTGGAAATAAAAGTTCATTTTTTCAGTTCCGTTTATTTTGTCATTTGCGAGTGCTTTCAATTTGGACCAGTCTAAAAATTTTTCGTTTGGTAAAGTGTTAAGAGTGTACATTGTAGTGAAGGACAGAGATGCATTGAGACTGTACCACATAATCCCAAATGTTAGCGATCTGGAAGAAAAAGGCTTCTTAAAAGAAGAAGGAAAAGGAGAAAATGCTGCATACCAGCATTTTCTCCTTTCCCATGTAATTTTCTATCCTATAAAAGATAAAAATCATCACTTGAGCTAAATTCATTTTATTGTCTGCAGATGTTCTCATTTTGTTTGAGTCCATAGAGTTAACTCTTTACCACACAATCCCCACTTTTAATGACCCTGAGAAAGAAGCTTTTTGAAAACATTGTGGAAAAAAGAGAAAATGCTGGTAACCAGCGTTTTCTCCTTTTTATACGCCCGTCGAAGACCGAATGTATTATGGGATCACCCAAGGCTGGCGGGCGGGTGGGCATCCAGGTGGCATCCAGTTCTTTGTCCGGAGCATATCTCCAAAACTATTCCAGCTAGGGTTATGAAATTTCATGGGTGGATAGATCTCATCAAGGGGGAGTGCAATGCGCAGGAATCATAATTCTTGCTTGTTTAATTTTTGAGTTATTGCCCTTTGTTGTTTTTCATACTTGAATTTTGTCTGGAGCATATCTCCAAAACTATACTAGCTAGGGTTATGAAATTTCATGGGTGGATAGATCTCATCAAGGGGGAGGGCAGGGCACAGGAATCATAACTCTTGCTTGCTTAATTTTTGAGTTCTTGCCCTTTGTTGTTTTTCATACTTGAATTTTGTCTGGAGCATATTTCCAAAACTACACTAGCTAGGGTTATGAAATTTCATGGGTGGATAGATCTCATCAAATGGGGAGTGCAGTGCACAGGAATCATAACTCTTGTTCGCTTAATTTTTGAGTTAAAGCCCTTTGTCGTTTTTCATACTTGAATTTTGTCTAGTGCCTGCCCCAGCTTTACAATTTTGGGTAAGACGGGCATATCTTGCGACAATTTGCTGCTCTTGTTCCACAATGTTTTCTACCCTTCTTATACCAAATTTCAAATTTTCAGTCACTTTCATTTTGTCGTCTGCAAATGCTTTCAATTTGGACCTGTCTAAAATTTTGTTGTTTGGTAAAGAGTTTATTCTTTCAAATAGGACTCTTTTCCAGAGATGTTCTGGAAGTATCTCAAATCCTGTATCCTACTTGTTTGTTATAATTGCCTTATAGTGAGCAAAGGTTTATTGATCTAAAGTTTAACTCTGCTATTTCATAGGAAAAAGCGGAGCACGGGTAAAGTCATAGCTCTGTTTTCAGCTGCGTCCATGTTGTCATGCAAAAACATCAACATTTTATGATTATCTCTGTCATTTCTAAAAAATAATTCCTTCAAACTCAGACTAGATATAACCTATTAAAGGGCAAACCAGTTCGGCAGGCAACAATCAAAATATTTTGACAAAGATATGACTTGACTTGAATTTTTACTTGAAAGCAATCCACTGAGCTCCAGATAGAGGGAGTGATTTTGAGTTCCAAATTGAAGATAGTTATTATTCTCAACTAAACTCTATATTGTGGGTACTCTTTAGAATCATTTCATTGAGACAACTCTAATGAGTAACCAAAACAGGGTTTGGAAGAGAAATAATGGATTTAGAATATTATCACTCCCTATTTCATGCTTTCCGGCAGGATATCAAGAAATAGCGGTATATTATATAATATATATAATAGTAATATTTTTCGATATTACACCGGTATGACCAGTGAAAATACCGGTTTTCATGTTCTTTGTTGCCTAGATAAATTACCCTTGCCTCACAACCAGATGGAAATATGAACTCATTTTCCTTACATTTTTTGCGCTTGACGTAATGTAATGCATTGCTATTCAGAAGGGGTTCGCCATGGGGAATAACGGAAAAGAACTGTACTGGATTTTGATAAAGTTCCTCCCAGAAAGGGTTAAAAGCATGAAATATAGAATATGTGTTTATTTTTTTTCGGTGAAAGATCGAAGTTTATTTCATCAAGTGAACACCATCGGTAATATTACAGATGGTGTTTACTCGAGGAAATAAATTTCAATCTTTCACCGAAAAAACAAATATCCTCTATCTCTTACCTGTAGCTCGGAATCTATATCTTAAAGCAACTGAAGTCAAGTATTGGCACCCTCATGAGGTGCCATTGTTATGTGTACATACTATAGGTGATGTATAGATAGATATTGTTTGACATTTTTTTTTTTATGTAAATTGGAAATGACATTTTGAAATTGGAAAATGTAAAATTTGTGTGTATAAATATTGTTATTTCATTTTTTTTTTTTATGTAAATTTGAAGTAATGTTTGGAAAGTGTGAATGTTGTTTTGTCTGATGAAAGGACAGTACATTGTTTGTGAGTAAAATTGAAAGAATCATATGATATCATACATGTATATGTATTTTAAACCATTTCTGTGCAAGATATTTTTTGAAAACATCGTGGAAAAGGAGAAAATGCATGTAACCAGCTTTTTCTCCTTTGGCCATGGTACATGTATTTGGTCATTTAGGGGACAGATCCAGTTGTTTTGTAGTAATTTAGATTTTTGTTTACAAACCCTTGAAAAATGGCCAAGAATTAGTCATTTTATTTTGTCTGACATGGCATTATAAGTTAAGTTGATTAGAATAAATATTAATAGAAAGGAAAGATACCATTTCTAAAGATAAGAAAATTATTGTTGGAAAATATTTCTAAAGATAAGGAAAACATTGTAGGAAAACGTGCAATGGCTGGTAAAAAACTATTTCCCCTTTTCCCCACAATGGTTTTGCAAAGTAGTTAACCGTGGGGGGAAGCTATATTGGACCTGTGATGGATCAAAGAGAACTTGTCAGTTTGACAGTATATAGACTTAAAACTAATGACATAATTGGAAAGGAGTAACACCTTTCAAGAAAACTGGTCCATTTTCCACAGTATTTTCATAAAGAAGTTTTCATTTGGGCTTAATACTTTAGGATACAGTGGGAAAAGATGTAATTGTTTGGTTGCAATAAATTACCCCTTTTGGCCACAATGTTTTCAAAAAGTAGTATACTTGTACAGTCCGAGTTGGAGGAATAGTATTTGCATTGTTGATGGGTTTAACTAATTACCAAATGACAAAATTTTAGACTCGTCCAAATTGAAAGCATTTGCAGACAACAAAATAAATGTGACTGAAATGTTAATATTTGTCATTGGAAGGGTAGAAAACATTTCTCCTTTTCCCACAATGTCTTCAAAAGGCTTCCATCTGTTGGGTCGTAAAAACAAGGGATTGTTAGGTAAAGGGTTAAGAGAATTTGTAAGTGTGACAGTGTGTTAAATTATCCTGTATCAAATAGTCTCTCAAATTTAAGTTATTTAACCCTTTCCTAAACGAGAATTTGTAGACGCTTTCAAATTGACAGCATGTCCACACAACAAATTTTGTTCTTTGTCAGGGTGGAAAACATAATGGGAAAAGAAGAAAATGTTGGTTACCAGGATTTTATCCTATTCCCACATTGTTGTAAAATGGTCTATTCAATGGGTCTTGAAAACAGGGCATAGTTATGGTAAAGGCTTAACAATCTAAGGTGGAAGGCATTTGAAAACATTGTGGGAAAAGGAGAAAATGCTGATACACATTTTGAAAACATTGTGAGAAAAGGAGAAAATGCTGATTACCAGGATTTTATCCTATTCCCACAATGTTGTAAAATGGCCCATTCGATGGGTCTTGAAAACAGGGGATAGTTATGGTAAGGCTTAACAATCCTAAGGTGAAAGGCATTTGAAAACATTGTAGGAAAAGGAGAAAATGCTGATATACATTTTGAAAACATGTGGGAAAAGGAGAAAAATGCTGGTAACCAGTATTTTCTCCCTTTCCCAAAATTTTTTCTACCCTATCAAAGAAAAACCATTTGATATGAGCCAAGTTCAAACTGTCATCTGCAAATGCTTTCAATAGACTATTTGTACTGGTCTAAAATTTTGTTGTGATGTAAGGGGTTAAACAGCCTCTTGTTTATGAAGGTCAGGTTTATTTGTTGAAATGAGCAGTTGTTTGTACTGTGATAGTAATTGTAGAGGACAAACAAATTGTGGCCCCATGATTTACTTTTTCTTGTATTTGAAATAAGAAAGCATTTTTTATCTTGGCATTTTGTAAAAGGTATTTTGTGGTGCGCGTGGCTGTGAGGTAGAGTGCGGCCTCGTAACCATAAGGTCCAGAGTTCGATACCCAGGAGTGGGTGTCAACTTTGGGATTTTTCATTGGACCACACATTCGGCGCGAGTACTGGTGTAGTTCCCAGGAAGCAGAATCGAGAGAGATTAGTATAAGTTATTAGATTTTGGTTTTTCAATTGATGTAAAATAAATATGTTTAACCCATTACCACACAATCCCTACTTTTGACGACCCTGAGATAGAAGCCTTTAGAAAATATTGTGGGAAAAGGAGAAAATGCTGGTAACCAGCATTTTCACCTTTTCCCGCAATGTTTTCTACCCTTCACAAAACAAATTTCAAATTTTCAGTCACTTTTATTTTGTTGTCTGCAAATGCTTTTGATTTGGACAAGCCTAAAATTTTGTCGTTTGGTAACGAGTTAAACTAAAAGGTATTACAATGACCCACCACCTTGTCGGCCGTGACAGATGTTTCGGAGTAACATGAAAATGTTGACAAGTTCTTATATCTCTGTTACAAATGGGGACATGTGATTCCAACTAGGACAAATTGTTAACCCATTACCACACAATGCTGACTTTTAATGACCCTGAGAATGAACCCTTTTTGAAAACATTGTGGGAAAAGGAGAAAATGCTGGTAATCAGCATTTTCTCCTTTTCCCACAATATTTTCTATGCTGTGAAAGAAAAACTGACACATTTGAGCCATGTTGAAATTGTCGTTTGAAAACGCTTTTAATTTGGACAAGGCTAAAATTTTTTCGTCTGGTAAAGAGTTAAAACTTTCAAAGCAGGGACCCATACAGCAAAGGAAGGCTACCCTAAAACATTTTTAACATAGTAAAGCCCCTTTGTTTCCAAACGACAAAATTTTGGATATGACCAAACTGGCAGCAGACGACAAATTAAACATTGATGAATTAATGATTTCTCTCTTTGGTAGAGTCAAAAACGCTGAGGGAAAAGGAGAAAATGCTGATTACCAGTATTTTCTCCTTTTCCCACAGTGTTTTCCAAAGACTTCTTTAGGGATGTTAAAAGTTGGGATTGTGTGGTAAAGACTTAAACCTTTACCTGCTGAAAAAATGAAATGACATTTTCAAGCCAATGGTTAAAACCAAATGTTGATATCTAAAAGATATATTTTGGGGAAATTATTTGCTGATCGGCCAGTGTAGATCAAGATCATACTGCTCACTCTGTGCAGTCTGATCATGATATATAGCTTATAATACACATAAAATGGAAATTCTGACACTTGCGTAAAGTAATCTCAGATCAGCCTGTGCAGTCAGTGCAGGCTAATCAGTGACGACACTTTACGGCTATATTAGTTATTGTGGCACAGAAAATTGCGTAAAACTGGAATGTCTTGTTTTTTATCAGCCTGCACGGACTGCACAAGCTGATCCGAAATGGTACTTTACGCAGATGTATGAATTTCCCTTTTGGCGTATTGCAGGCCATACACTGTCCATGTAAGGTTCCCTTTAGCTTATTCCGAGGATTGATGACAAGTCATTGTGACAGGATTAATTCCTCTTCCACGACTTACCATTGTTTTGGTGATGATCATGTGGGAAAGTGGCATGTGGCTTGAAAAGAAAATTGTGCAAGGTACTGGTTATAGAAACTCCAGGGAAGCATAGATAGGTGCACTGACTGCTGCCACAAAACTGAAATAATGTTGAAAATGGTGTTAAACACCATACAATCAATCAATAAGGAAACTCTTTTGGCTTACCAGCAAAAGGGTCTATGAAAAAGTAGCTTCATTCAAGCATTGGCACCCAGGTGTGTTGCCCTGGGTTTTTTTGCTGCACTGTCACTGTTTTTAATCCACATACTTTCTGTTGTTGTGGTAAATAATATTGTGTATAATTTCTTGTATGTATTGCTTCAGTTATGTGAGAAAGACAGATAAGATATATCTGTATATATGAACTATATATAATGAAAATCTGCACATGTAATAAAGACTGTTTTAAAGGATATTATTTATTAAACATGAATGAATAAATAATAACAAAAATTGGATTTTCTGATATTAATTGCCGTGCCCAAGTAGCTCTGACTTTTAGCCAGTACCATACAACCCAGTCTTTTACCAATCCTGCATCCAAGGGCTTTTGAAAACATTGTGGGAAAAGAAGAAAACACTGGTAAACAAATGTTTTCGGGGGTATACTGGAATCAGCCTGTCTGTCCGTGTGTCCATCCTTGAGTCGGTCTGTGTGTACGTCTGAGTGTCCATGTCTCCGTCTGTGTACAAAATACTGGTAATGGTCTGTTTCTGTCAAAGCACTTGTGGGGGTTTTAAGTCACATTCAGTGATGGCGCTAGTTTATGGCCTGTATTTTATCTCTCTGAGTTCAAACTCCATTACTATGACATGTTTAGAATTTGTGGTCCAGACTCATTACCAAACGACAACATTTTAGGCTTGTCCGAATCGAAAGCATTTGCAGACAACAAAATAGAGTTGACTGAAAATTTGAAATTTGTTTTGTGAATTGTAGGAAAACATTGTGGGAAAAGGAGAAAATTTAGGTCACCTGAGCACGAATTGCTCAGGGTGAGCTATTGTGATTGATCAATGTCCGTCGTCCGTCTGTCCGTTCACCATTACACAAAAATATTCTCCTCCTAAACTAACAATCAGATTTCAATCAAACTTCACAGAAATGATCCCTATGTGATGCACTTTCAAAATACTTCAAAGATTTGAATTCCATGAAGAACTCTGGTTGCCATGGCAACCGAGTGAAAAAAAAAAAAAATCTCCTCCAAAACTGTTCGGGCTAGAGCTTTCATATTTGGCATGTAGCATCATCTAGTAGCCTTCTACCAAAATACTTCAAATCAGGGCTCTATTGTTGAAATTGGCCCTATGTTGTGGGTTCTCGGATTTCACATAGAGATAAGGAAATCTTAGAAAATCTTCTTGTCCCAAACCATAAGGGCTAGAGCTCTCATATTTGGCATGTAGCATCATCTAGTGGCCCTCTACTAAAATACTTCAAATTATCGCCCTAGTGCAGAAATTTGCCCTATTTTGTGGGGTCTTGGATTTCACAAAGAGATAAAGAAGGAAATCTTAGAAAATTTTCTTGTACCAAACCATATGGGCTAGAGCTTTCATATTTGGCATGCAGCATCATCTAGTGGCCCTCTTCCAAAATACTTCAAATTATGGCCCTGGTGTGAAAGTTAAACCTATGTCGTTGGTCTTGGATTTTACATAGAGACAAGGAAGGAAATCTTTAAAAACCTTCTTGTCCAAATGGTAATGGCCAGAGCTATCATATTTGGCATGTAGCATCATCTAGTGGCCCTCTACCAAAATACTTCAGATTATGTCCCTGATGTAAAGAATTGGCCCTATGTTGTGGGTCTCGGATTTCACATAGCAATAAAGAAGGAAATCTTTAAAAATCTGTTTGTCCCAAACCGTAATGGCCAGAGCTTTCATATTTGGCATGTAGCATCATCTAGTGGCCCTCTATCAACATACCTCAAATTATGGCCCTAGTGTTGAAAATGGCCCTATGTTGTGGGTTCTCGGATTTTACATAGTGATAAAGAAGGAAATCTTAGAAAATCTTCTTCTCCCAAACCTTAAGGGCTAGAGCTTTCATATTTGGCATGTAGCATCTAGTGGCCGTCTACCAAAATACTTAAAATTATGGCCCTGGTGTGAAAGTTAGCCCAATGTTGTTGGTCTCAGATTTCACATAGAGATAAAGAGGGAAATCTTTAAAAGTCTTCTTGTGAGCACTCTTAAGACCACATTTCTTGCTAAGCAGAATTGAAAATTGGATAGAATGTCGGTCTCAATAAAATCTCACATGAGTCTGCATTAATGTTTGTTCGGAATATAACTTTGTCATCTCAAGTCAGAACGACTTCAAAATTGGTATTCATGTTTGTTGTGATATTACTGAGTACTGTGTTCAAGAACAATAACTCAACCTAGGATGGATTTTGAGTAATTTCACTTTGATGTTTATTTTAATAGTATTGTTTGCTTGTCCAGAGTGGAATTTTGAAGTCTCAAGTCAAATTGTTTGTTGAATTACCTGCCCTTGGCAACTATTATACCTCTTACAACTGGCAGTGGGATTGCATATCTTGCGGCAATTTGCCCCTCTTGTTTCATCATCATTAGCCTTTAACCTCAATATTTGGTAATTATAATCTTTGTTGTAGACCTTTGCTGCTTAGTACTCAGGTGAGCGATATAGGACTATCATGGTCCTCTTGTTCCACAATGTTTTCTAAAGGCTTCTTTCACAGGGTCGTCAAAAGTAGGGATTGTGTGGTAATGGGTTAAAGCTGAGCTGAGTCCCAGTAGCTCAGTCAGTACTGTGCAGGACTTGAGAAGAGCTGGTTATGGGTTTGATCTTTGGCTCGGCCAATTTCTTTCAGAGGAAGGATGATAGGCATCATGACGGGATTCATTCCTCTCGGACCACTGACTATTGTCTTAGCAATGGTTATGTGGGAAAGCAGCCAGTGGCTTGGAAAAAAACATTGTGCAGAGTACTAGTAAAAGAGACTTCAGAAAAGCATGGAAAGGTGAACTGGCTACAGATATATATATCTTAACCCTTTCCCAGACAACAAAATTTTAGACTGGTCCAAATTGAAAGCACTTGCAGACGACAAAATTAATATTACTCAAAAAGCAAAATTTGTTTCCAGCAGGGAAGAAAACATTGTGGGAAAAGGAGAAAATGATGGTTACCAGCATTTTCTCCTTTTCCCACAATGTTTTCAAAAGGCTTCTCTCTCAGGGCCGTAAAAACCAGGGATTGTTTGGTAAAGGGTTAACCCTTTCCCAAACGATAAATTTTGGACCCTTCCAAACCAAAAGAGTTTGCAGACGACAATTTTACATTTTGAGAAAATTGCAGAAAGTTCTCAAAAAGGATAGAAAACACTGTGGGAAAAGGAGAAATTGCTCGTAACGAGCAATTTCTCCTTTTCCCACAGTGTTTTCAAAAGACTTGTACTGCAGACACGTGAAAACCAGGGCTTGTTTGGGAAAGCTAATAAACACCAAACAATTAACCAATCAATCAATCAGTTCCAAGCTCTGCCATTTTTTTTCTGAGGGTTAAAGAGAGTTATTGCACCAAGATTTGTAACTTTCTCACCTTTAAAACTGTTTTGACTAAGTTTCTGCTGGCTGGCAGGCCAAAAGTTCGACAAAAAGGTTGTGTAAAGCACTTGTCAATAAATAACTCTGTGAGAGCAGGGATAGTTGCACTGGTTGCTGTGGTATACTACTATCTGAAATATTGTTGAAAATGGAATTAAAAACAAAACAAAGAATTCAGCAATCATCTGTTTAACCCTTTACCTCACAATGATGACTTTTAATGATCTTGAGGAAGAAACCTGAAATATTGTGGGAAAAGGAGAAAATGCTGGTAACCAGCATTTTCTTCTTTTCCTACAATGTTTTCTACCCTTCACAAAATATATTTCAAATTTTCAGTCACTTTTATTTTGTCGTCTGCAAATGCTTTCGATTTGGACAAACCTAAAATCTTGTCGTTTGGTAATGAGTTAACTCATTACCAAACAACAATATTTAAGACTGGTCCAATTTGAAAGCATTTGCAGACGACAAAATAAAAGTGACTGAAAATTTGAAATTTGTTTTGTGAAGGGTAGAAAACTTTGTGGGAAAAGGAGAAAATGCTGGTTACCAGCATTTTCTCCTTTTCCCACAATGTTTTCAAAAGGCTTCTCTCTCAGGGCCGTAAAAACCAGGGATTGTTTGGTAAAGGGTTAACCCTTTCCCAAACGATAAATTTTGGACCCTTCCAAACCAAGAGTTTGCAGACGACAATATCACATTTTGAGAAAATGGCAGAAAGTTCTCAAAAAGGGTAGAAAACACTGGGGGGGAAAGGAGAAATTGCTCGTTACGAGCAATTTCTCCTTTTCCCACAGTGTTTTCAAAAGACTTGTACTGCAGACACGTGAAAACCAGGGCTTGTTTGGGAAAGCTAATAAACACCAAACAATTAACCAATCAATCAATCGGTTCCAAGCTCTGCCATTTTTTTTCTGAGGGTTAAAGAGTTATTGCACCAAGATTTGTAACTTTCTCACCTTTAAAAACTGTTTCGACTAAGTTTCTGTGGGCTGGTAGGTCAAAAGTTCGACAAAAAGCTTGTGTAAAGCACTTATCAATAAATAACTCTGCGAGAGCAGGGATAGTTGCACTGGTTGCTGTGGTATACTACTATCTGAAATATTGTTGAAAATGGAATTAATAACAAAACAAAGAATTCAGCAATCATCTGTATAACCCTGTACCACACAATAGCGACTTTTAATGATCTTGAGGAAGAAACCTGAAATATTGTGGGAAAAGGAGAAAATGCTGGTAACCAGCATTTTCTCCTTTTCCCACAAAGTTTTCTTCCCTATCAAAGCAAAATTGCACCATTTGAGCCACTTTGTTACTGTCATCTTCAAATGCTTTCAACTTGGTTAGGTCTAATATTTTGGCATCTGGTAAAGGTTAGCCCTTTGCCAGATAATTATGAGGATCTTGGGGACAACATGTCCTTGAAAATGACCCCTTACCACATCTGAAAACTAATATTAAACTTCCAAAGGTATTTTCTAACCTATTTCACACATTACCGCACAATCCCTACTTTTCACAACCCTGAAAAAGAAGCCTTTAGAAAACATTATGGGAAAAGGAGAAAATGCTGGTAACAATGTTTCCTACCTTTCAGATAACAAGTTTCAAATTTTCAGTCAGTTTTATTTTGTCGTCTGCAAGTGCTTTCGATTTGGACAAATCTATAATTCTGTTGTTTGGTAATGAGTTAAAACAGCACAAGTCAGTTGCCCAACATATTGTGTGTCATCTGCTAATACTTTAACTCCTCACCAAGCAACACAATTTTAGACATGTCCAAATTAAAAGTATTTGCAGACGACAAAATGAATGTGAATAAAAAATTGAAACTTGACTTTAGAAGAGTACAAAACGTGACAAAAGGAGAAAATGCGGGTTACCAGCATTTTCTCCTTTTCCCATAATGTTTTTAAAAGTCTTCTTTCTCAGGGTGATAAAACCAGGTATTGTTTGGAAAAGGGTTTAAGTTGGGCCAGTGTGGAATTTTAGTCATCTTGTTTAGCTTGTCAAAAGTAAAGGGACATAACTGCTTAGTGTAAACATACATTGTAGTCTACAGTTACCTCCCTTGTATTTGGGGGGGGGGGAGGGAGGTCCAGTCGAAAATAAATGTTTTGAATGATTGCACCATATATAACCTTAAAAATTACAAAATAAATCACATTTTATAATCAATCATCACTTAAAATCAAGTGTTTCAGCCGCAAAAATGAAAGTCATTAAATTTTTTGTCATTTCATAACCTTCTTGTCATTCCAGATTGTGTCTTTATTTAAGGCGAGTATTTCGCAATACAAGCTATATGCCTTTGAAAGGTTAAATATTAGTTTTCAATGACGGTGAGGGGTCATTTTCAAGGACAGGTTGTCTGCACATAAACATGTATAAATACGCAAACCCATTACTATACAATTCGGTCTTCTTGTGTACCTAAATCAGAAAACCTTTGTAAACATTGTGAGAATAGGAGAAAAATGCTGGTAACCAACATTTTTCTCCATTTCCCACAAAATTTACTACTCTTATATCATTACCACACAATCCTGACTTTTAACAACCCTGGAAATGAAGCCTTATGAAAACATTGTGGGGAAAGGAGAAAATGCTGGTAACCAGCAAGGGAGAAAATCTTGGTAACCAGGATTTTCTCCTTTTCCCACATTGTTTTCAAAAGGCTTCTACCCCAGGGTCATCAAAAGTTATCATTGTGGTAAAGGGATCAATTTTGCTCTTTCACTTCGATATGTTTGAATGTTTGTTGTTTTGACAGTTTCCATGTGTCACTGCACGGAATCTCACAGATGATCACTGCTTCAACAATGGTTATATGAGAAAGAAGCCAGGGTCTTCTGAAGAATAATATGTGAAGTATTTGTAAAAGAAATTCCTGGAATGAATACTGGTACTTTGCAAAGTTCTGGTAAGAAAAACTCCGGAAAAGCATGGGTAGGTTTACTGACCACTACGATATACCTGAAATGATATTAACCCTTTCCGAAACAATCCCTGGTTTTTACGGGTCTGAAATAGTAGCCTTTTGAAAACATTGTGGGAAAAGGAGAAAATGCTGGTAACCAGCATTTTCTCCTTTTCCCACAATGTTTTCTACCCTACAATACAGAAAAATCATCATTTTAGCAACTGTTAATTTGTCATTTGCAAAATGCTTTCAATTTGGTCTGGTCCAAAATTTGCTGTTTGGGAAAGGGTTAAAAAACCACACATACAAACATTATAAAAGCACAATGTCAGCCCTGGTAGTTCAGAAGATGATTACGGTAGGACAATGACAAAATACTATTAATTGATTGGTGTTTAATGCCGTTTTCAACATTATTTCAGTTATGTTGTGGTGGCCAGTGCACCTATCCATGGGTTCTTAGAGTTTCTTTTACCAGTATTTCATACAATTTTCTTTCCAAGCCACTGGCTGCTTTCCCACGTGATCATCATCGAAACAATGGTCAGCAGAGGGAGAGGAATGAATCCTGTCACAGTGACCATGATCAATCCTGGGAAAGAAATTGGCTGAGCCAGGGATCGAACCCTGGACCTCGTGTTCTCAACTCCTGCAGGCTACCGACTGAGGTGACAAAATACTGCTAACTGGTAATAACTCCTTTTCCTGAAATGTTTGAAACCTCGAGTTTAATTTGCCCTCTGCAAATACTTTAAATTTGGAAAAGTCTACTTTTTTGTTGTATGGTGTGAGGGGTTAAATCTCTGTGCTTCATGATACCTCTTGATCACTTTGTCATAATGGAAAAAGCAAGAATGAAGTACTTTTTACGATTTTTATTTTCATTTCGTAACAACTTTGATCTGTATTTCTCCGTTGCTATATTTTTTTCTCTTTTCTTCTTTCTAACCGATTTTTTCTATGTTTCTTGTCACTGTTTTATAACAGATCTCTCAGCACATCTGTTTGATTAACGGTCTCAGCCTCAAAACAATAAAAACTTACCCCACCCACAACAAAATGAACACAATCATCCGGTCATTACCTCAGAAACAATCTCACAGCAGACGACATTTTAGAAACTCCTTATATACTATAAACCAAACAATCCAGTGCTGTACCATACCTAAGATGATAGTCTTTTGAAAACATTGTGGGAAAAGGAGAAAATGCTGGTAACCAGCATTTTCTCCTTTTCCAACAGTGTTTTCTATCCTGTAAAGGCATAAATCTATTTTTCAGTCAAGTTTTATTTTGTCATCTGCAAAAAAATTAACTTTGGGAAAGTCTAACATTTTGTCAAAGGTAAACTCTTTACCTCATAACAAAATCTTATACTGGTCAAAATCGAAACAATTTGCAGATGACAAAATAAATGTGCCTTCTGCTAAAAGAAAATGTCTTCAAAAAGGTTACAAAACGTTGTGGTAAAAGATACCAGCATTTTCTTCTTTTCCCACAATATTTTAAAAAAGTCTGTTCCATCCAATTCTTAAGAACACAGGATAGTGTCATATAGGGCTAGACGTGTGTGATTTCTCTGAATCCTATATGACTCCAGTGCAATAGAAAATATTGTGACAAAAAGGGAAAACTGCTTGGCGAGCGCAATGTCGCCTATTCCATGACGACATTTTATTTTTTCGAAGTCATCTCCTGAGAGAATACAAGTTTCTATTGGAGGTAATGCTTTTAAACACACACACATGAACAACGATCTTTAAGAAAATCATAAAATAAACTGACACAGTGCACAAAACAAAACAAGAATTCAGAAGAAAGATAAAAAGTACAGAAATATGTAACATTTCTTTACAAAATTTGATTTTAAGAATTTTTTTTGTGAGATAAGAAGGGGAAAAAATACAGACAACAGTAATTAGAAGTTTTTATCAATGAACTGTGCTCTGTGACATGGGGCTTAATGCTTCTGCAAATAGATTCACCCATGATAAGGCTGATTAGGCTTACATCGGTCTAAATTCTTAATTATTTGTAAATTTTTGGCATGACCATGGCTCATTCTACCTCATTATTTAACTCTTTACCAAATGACAAAATTGTAGACTGTACTGGTCCAAATTGAAAGCACTTGTAGACCACAAAATAAACCTAACTCAAAATTTGAAATTTATTTCCAGCAGGGTAGAAAACATTGCGGGAAAAGGAGAAAATGCTGGTTACCCGCATTTTCTCCTTTTCCCACAATGCTTTCAAAAAAATTTTTTTTCCCGGCCGTGAAAACCAAGGATTGTTTGGGAAAGGGACAAAATAAATGTAACTCAAAATTTGAAATTTATTTCCAGCAGGGTAGAAAACATTGTGGAAAAAAGAGAAAATGCTGGTTACCAGCATTTTCTCCTTTTCCCACAATGATTTCAAAAGGCTTCTTTTTCAGGGCCATGAAAACCAGGGATTGCTTGGGAAAGGGACAAAATAAATGTAACTCAAAATTTGAAATTTATTTCAAGCAGGGTAGAAAACATTGCGGAAAAAAGAGAAAATGCTGGTTACCAGCAATTTCTCCTTTTCCCACAATGATTTCAAAAGGCCTCTTTTTCAGGGCCATGAAAACCAGGGATTGTTTGGGAAAGGGACAAAATAAATGTTAACTTGAATGGTTATGGTTCCATATAGAATGGCTTACTTGGTACCATGCACATCGCAGAGATGCATTGAGCCCCCTTTTGCCAGAACACGGCTCATTATACATGTATTTGTGTAAGTTTTCTGGATATCGATAGACAGACAGACACACACACAGATAATAAGCCTCTTCATTTTTGCTTTCCAAAGCAACAAAATTCTGGGGCTCGCCCAGAAATTGCCGAAAGAATTAAAAGGATCCCTTAACGCTTTACAAAAAAAAAACATAATTTTAGACTAATCCAAATTGGAAACATTTTGTACACAACAAAATTAATGTGACCCAAAAATTGAAAACTGATTTTGGAAAGGAAGAAAAACAGTGTGGGAAAAGAGGAAATGCTGGTTACCATCTGGGTCTGTATTCAAAGACCATTCTTTAGAACATTCTTGGTCTTATTCATCAAGATTTCCTGACTGTGAAAGTAACAGAACTTCTGATTGGTTAAACCATCTTGGCTAAACCAAATGGTTTAGCCAGGCAGAAATTCTGCTACTTTCACAGTTTGGAAATCTTGATGAATAAGACTAAGAGTATTCTTGAGAACGGTTGGTGATTACAAACGCTGAAAGCCGTCTTCCAAGGGGTCATTCAAACATGGCATTTAGTAATGGGTGTATATAACAAAATTCATAAAACTGCCAATTTCTGTGTGATTTTTTCTCCATTTTCCAAAATGAAAATTGTATCCTCATCCACAGAAACTTAGTTCTAGGCAAACAGTTTTTAGGAATGACTATTTTGTAAATTTACTCTACACTGCTTTTCTCGAAATATTTTTATTCAACAACCATGGATAACAAAACAAAATAAATTATCATAGAATAATTACTGAAAGCAAACAACTAGTCTGCCTTGTAAAATAATTGAGCCAGGCTCAGTCAAATGGCAGAGATGTTTTTAACCCCCTTTTGCCCAGGCATGGCTTAACCCTTTCCCAAACGAGAAAATTTTAGACTGGTCCAAATTCAAAGCACTTGCAGACGACAAAATACATGTTACTCTAAAATTGAAATTTGTTTCTAGCAGGGTAGAAAACATTGTGAGAAAAGGAGAAAATGCTGGTTACCAGCATTTTCTCCTTTTCCCACAATGTTTTCAAAAGGCTTCTATCTCAGAGTCGTAAAAACCAGGGATTGTTTGGTAAAGGGTTAATCATATATCAATAAATGAGTTGAAAGGAAAAATAACAAAAAAATACTCTCCAATCCTTGAATATGTCCAAATATGTCTCATACTTGTAACTATTGAATGCTGGCATCAAGCAGAAACTTAATTTTTATTCCTAAAATGACAAAATTCAAACAAGTACTCACAATATATAAGTTTGATGACAAATAAAATGGTTTAAAGAAGGAGTTTTTCTGAAAAACCTTATTTTCTTTTACATGTAAACTTTTTTTCTTAACAGGTCTTTGCACCATATCAAAGCTTTCTCGTTCAGGTGTGTTAAAAATTGTCATTCTGTGTTAAAGGGCTAAGAAGTTTGTGCATGCTTCCAAATCCGGCTGTTCTTAATTTTTTTCAAGACGCATAGAGTTAACTTTTTAGCACACAATCCTGAGTTCTAGCCACGAGAACATGAAGACATGAAAACAACTTTTGAAACCATTGTACAAAAAGAGGAAAAATGCGGATAAACCAGCATTTTCTTCTTTTCCCACAATATTTCCTACCCTTTCAAAGCCAAATCAAACTTTTGAGCATTACAATATCCAAATTTGTCATCGACATATAATTTCAATTTGAACAAATCGTTACATTTGTCATTTGGAAAAGAGAGACAAATTCAAAAATTTAAAAATTCTCAAAATCCACACCACAATGTAGACGATAATATTGCTAAAATAATGATTTTCATTTTTAATGGAGTAGAAAATATTGTGGACAAAGGAGAAAATGCTGGTCACCAGCATTTTCTCCTTTGTCCACAATATTTTCAAACTACTTCCCTCCTCAGGGCCATCAAAACTAGGATTTTGTGGTAAAGAGCTAAATTTAGAAAAGTGGAAAAAGGAAGAAAATAAAATAAACCTAAATGAGTCAATTACTCTAAATAAAGAAATCATCATCATAGTTTTTCACAATAACATCAGGTACTGTTTGATCGTTATATTTATTACTAACAGAAACAAAACTACTTGTCGATGATCCCTGGTTTAACCACGGGTGACATAAGATTTCTTCTGCCGTCAACCGCAGGTCTGGATCCTGGCGTAAAATATTTTTTAACAAACATTTTGCTTTCGTCGACAAATTTTGAGGTAAAGTGTACTGGCCCCGTCGTATTTTACTAAAAAGAACCGTGGGTTCGGCATCGTGAAAAGGATAGCGTCCAACTAAAATTGTGTACAACATAACTCCAAGACTCCAGACGTCAGCTGCTCTTCCGCTGTAGCTTGGACTTCCGTTTAAAATTTCTGGACTAACGTATGCTGGACAACCATGTTTATCGGACAAGCGATCGTCTTCATCGTCCTCGAGAACACAAGCGTCTTCAAGACTGTCTAGCCGCAACTCTGTCCTGAAATAATACAAAAAAAAAATATTAACAGTTTGTTATAAAATCCATAACTTAACATTCAGTTGGATTAACTTTCAACAAATTTTCGACCTGACCAAATTCAATTTATTCTTCATGAACGGTTACGTATAATTTAAACTTAAGCCTTTACCAAGCGACAAAATGGTGGAGTAGTCCAAATTGAAAGCATTTGCAGACCACAAAATGAATATGAATCACAAATTGAATTTTGATTTTGGAAGGGTAGAAAACATTGTGGGAAAAGGAGAAAATGCTGGTTACCAGCATTTTCTCCTTTTCCCTCAGTGTTTTCAAAATGCCTCTTTCTAAGGGTCATCAAAAGTCGGGATTGTGTGGTAATGGGTTAAGTGAAGGAATTGGTCAAAGACTGTGTGAAAATGGAGAGCACCCTAGTTTCAAGTATTTTCTCCTTTTCTCGCATTGTTTTCTCTTATTTCAAAGACAGCAATCATGTTTAAAAGTTCTAAATTTAATTTTTTGTCCTCAAATGCTTTCATTTTGGAAAAGTCTAAACTTTTGTTGAGAGGTAAAGGGTTAATAATAAGACCAAAATGAACTGTAACAATGGCCCACATACAATAAACATGTGTATTATATACCTAGCAGTGAATTCCCGGAATTTCCCAGTGTAAAAAATTTTGATATCATCACTAGTGACGATATCAACTTTCACTTTCTGCCATAATTTAGGAAAGTTCTACTTCCTTTTTGATTAAGCACTTACCGATAGTTTTTGTTGTTTTTCAAACGAAAAATTAAAAATATTAATGTTAATAAGGTATATAATAAATAGAATAATAAACTGGTGATTTTTGATATGAAAAATATCTCTCGGATGCATCGTAAGGCATTAAAAAGACTCGTGCTGTGCACTCATTTTTTCAACGCCTAACATGCATCCTCACAAGATATTTTTCATATCAAAAATAACCAGCTGATTATCCTCTATACAAATGACATTTTCCCATTATCTACTGTATGATATAATCTTCCAGACCCTATTACCTAACCTTTTACCTCAATACAAAATTTCAAACCCATCAAAATTGAAAAGGATTTGCAAACTAGTTCTTTTTAGCTCAGACGATAAAAAATTTCTGTCAATGGGAAAGAAAACATTTTGGGAAAAGGAAAAATGCTGGTTACCAAAATTATCTCCTTTTCCCACAATATTTCCAGATGGCTTCTTCCCCAGCAGCCTATTTAAAACTTGGTATCAAGCAGTAAAGGGTAAAAACCCTTGAAATATTTAAACATAAAAAAGAATTTGCAGATCTATGACAAATTTACCGTAGTACAAAATGTCGACACATTTCTTTGAAGAGAGTAGAAAACATTGCGGAAAAGGGAGAAAACGCTGGTAAACAGTATTTCCTACTTTTCCTACCATGGCTTCAAAGAACCTTTTTTGTCAAGGTTGTAAAAACTTGCATTAATATCAGTCAGTGGCTATACATTGTACTATGACGTAACTCATTTTTTAGGCCAAGGGGAAAAAAATCACCCAGGTATCAGGTATGTGCTTACATAAGCCCACCTACTGTCTATTTGACTTATTCTGTAATGTCTTATTTATAGCTGTTTATACATGTATATAGCTTGTCCCAGGGTATATTACATTATGTACTCGAAATCTCAAAATCTCGAATGGCTACCAGTTTAACTCTTTACCACACGACAAAATTTTAGACTGGTTCAAATTGAAAGCATTTGCAGACGACAATAAAGGTGACTGAAAAATTAAAATTTGATCTGAGAAGGGTAGAAAACACTGTGGAAAAAGGAGAAAATGCTGGTTACCAGCATTTTCTCCTTTTCATACAGTGTTTTCAGAAGGCTTCTTCCTCAGGGGCGTCAAAGGTGGGGATTGTGTGGTAATGGGTTAATCATTACTTTACCCCTTTTTTCCAATACATTCTGACTTTATTTTGTCACATGATAATGGAAAAAATAACTATACAATTTTGCCACAGACCTGTTTTGAGGACAAAAAATTACATGTAGAACTTTTAAACATGGTTGTTGTCTTTGAAATAAGGAAAAAATTGCGGGAAAAGGAGAAAATACTTGAAACTAGGGTGCTCTCCATTTTCACGCAGTCTTTGACCAATTCCTTCATTTAACCCATAACCACACAATCCCGACTTTTGATGACCCTTAGAAAGAAGCATTTTGAAAACACTGAGGTAAAAGGAGAAAATGCTGGTAACCAGCATTTTCTCCTTTTCCCACAATGTTTTCTATCCATCATCTAAAGAATAGATCTATCTTTAGAGCCACATTAACATTGCCATCTGTGAATGCTTTCAATTTTGAAAGGTCTGAAAACTGTGCCGATTGGAAAAGGTTTAAGACCCCAAAAGATTTAAGACCCCCGGGCTATGCGAACTCAAAATATTTCATTGAGACAAGTTTTAACAATGAGGTAAGCAAATGCCGACACAACAGTTTTCAGTGTATCGTGAGGTGGTATTGGACCTGGGCCCAGATAAAACTGGTCTCAAATAAAACTACGCAGTACAATTTCTACTCTTTACCATGTGACAAAAATTTAGACTTGTCCAAATTGAAAGCATTTGCAGACAACAATTCAAACATGGGTTGAGTCTTTACCAAACGACGAAAGTTTAGACTGGTCCAATATGAAAACACCTGCAGACAAAATAAACGCAACCAAAAATTGAAATTTGTTTCCAGCAGGGTAGAAATCATTGTGGGAAAAGGAGAAAATGCTGGTCACCAGCAATTTCTCCTTTACCCAAAATTTTTTCAAAAGGCTTCTTTCTAAGGGTCATTAAAAGTTGGGATTGTGTGATAAAGGGTTTACCTATTAACCCTTTACCAAACAACAAAATTATAGACTGGTCCATATTGAAAGCATTTGCAGACAACAAAATCAATTTAACTCTAAAAATGAGATCTATTACCAGCAGGGTAGAAAAAATTGTGCGAAAAGGAGAAAATGCTGGTAACAAGCATTTTCTCCTTTTCCCACAATGTTTTCAAAAGGCTTCTATCTCGGGGTAGTAAAAACCAGGGATTGTTTGGGAAAGGGTTAACAGAGGGATTTTGTCTTGGTAAAGGTAGAAAACATTATGGGAAAAGGACAAAATGCTTGTTAGAAGCATTTTCTCCTTTTAATACAATGTTTTCAAACAACTTCTTTCTCAGGGTTGCAAAAACTCAGGCTTATTTGGTAAATAGGCGGCATCTAAAATATGTAATTAAACCCTTTACCACACAATCCCGACTTTTAACGACCCTGTAAAAAGAAGCCTTCTGAAAACATCGGGGGAAAAGGAGAAAATGCTGGTAACCAGCATTTTCTCCTTTTCCCACAATGTTTTCTTCCCATCCCAAAACAAATTTCAGTTTCTTAGTCACATTTTTTTTGTCATCTGCAAGTGCTCTCAATTTGGACCAGTCTATAATTTTGTCGTTTGGTAATGAGTTAAATTGTTTACAGTGTAAACCTTGGGCTTTTATAAACCATGTAATTCAAAATCAGACTGTACAAAGTTCTGACCAAATTGCTAGAACTATATTAATCATATGACGTGATATTGCAGGTCAGCAATGATATACTGTTAACTCTTTGCAAAATGACAAATAATATTTTACTTGTTCAAACTGAAAGGATCTGCAGACTACACAATGGAATGTGGCTAAAACAATGCAGTTGGGCTATCAGATAACTCTTAACAATACAAGAGTTAACTGCACAATCCTGAATTTTTAACAACAGATGATACCTTTTGAAAACTTTGTGGGAAAAGGAGAGAATACTGGTTACCAGCATTTTCTCCTTTACCCACAATGTTTTCTACTACAATTTAACTCTTTACCAAACAACAAAATTTTAGACTGGTCCAAACTGAAAGCACTTGCAGACAACAATATAAACGGAACTCAAAAACTGAAATTTGTTTAGAGTAAGGGAGAAAACACTGTGAGAAAAGGAGAAAATGCTGGTTACCAGCAAATGTTTTCTCTACTTAAGAATACAAATCTTGGCTATTGAGCAGTCTGATCTTGATCTGCACTGTCCACAAAAGTTTCTACTGTAATCTATGTACAGAAAAAATCAGGAGTATAACACCAAATCCAACGCAATTATAATCAAGGTTAGCAATTTGGGCAAAGGGATCCAAAACTGAGGTGACGCCCATTCATTTACATACACACGTTGAACTTTGCAAATAGTTTTCCCTGATAAAGTCAACGTGGCATGAGGTTTATTTAACCTATTTCAAATTCAACACAACTTTTTCACGATCCTACAGCGTACAGTTTTAGAAAACATTGTGGCAAAAGAAGCAATTGCTTATGACAAGCAATGCTTCTTTTGACAAGTTTTCCTCAGATATCCAAAAGAGGTAAGACAATTTCAATCTAAATTCTTCCTCACAATTATTATGTTTACAACTATTCTGATGAAGAGGGCTTTTGAAAACATAGTGGGAAAAGGAGAAAATGCTGATAACCAGCATTTTCTACTTTTCCCACAATGTTTTTCATACCTTTCAAAGACAACTTATGCCACGTCAGCTATAGCTAATCCTCCCAATACACATGTTTTCAATTTCAAATAGACCGAAATTTCATCATACAGTGGAACCCCGTTATAACGAAGTGCGCTATAGCGCTGATTCCGTTATAACGCGGGTGTCCTTTGGCTCCCAAAATTTCGGGGGTTGACCATTTTCGAGTCTGATCCGAATCCACCATTGCTCTCACAAGAATCTTCGATTAAAAAAAAAAGACCTCTCGGTCAAATAAAAAATCGATACCGTACACATAACGTGACAATTTTTCACACCTTTACCTTGTTTATTACATTTATCACCTATGGCTTTGCACAATTACTTTGACAAATACACGCACAGTAGGTAACAAAAGGAC
Organism: Tridacna crocea; assembly: GCA_943736015.1. Classification (NCBI taxonomy): domain Eukaryota; kingdom Metazoa; phylum Mollusca; class Bivalvia; order Cardiida; family Cardiidae; genus Tridacna; species Tridacna crocea. Next base: position 2,168,271 of record OX031071.1, read on the forward strand.
CTCGTCCCATAATTGTCTTTGCAAACAATCTTGCATTATACAAACTTTACGTCAATATGTCTGTCTGTATGTAGATCGTAACGGCGATATCAGAAAATAGCCGAATGACTCTCTTTCTACCGACTACATAACGTGCACGTGACACGACTGGGGTACTCTTGCAATTATCATTACGATACGCAGAAGGGTTGTATCAGAAAATATAAAGCAACAGAGATACTGGCTTATTGCGTGATTGCATAGTTTTGAATCGAGGTCAGCCCATAGCCAGGTGTAAATTTTTCAGGCGAAACGGTTTAAGTGTGTACGACAAACACTTGCACTTACAACCCTCTCGCTTTGCATTATTGGTGTGTTACGTCATACATGTACCACTAATGCAAACTTTACTGCAAACATTGTGTGGATAAACGACTGATGTGATTTCTTTACGGATAGTGGGTTAAATTTCCCTGTGACTTTCATCATGTACGGGGGTCTTATCTTGTTTGATTATTAAGGAGATTTCTTTCGTCATTGCCGATCAGGGTTCGTTATGCAATCGTCAGCATGATTAAAAAAACATGGCGGCGGCACCGTCTGCAATCGAACACGATACCGTTTAATTTAATTTTGGAATGAATCTAGCGATAATTTAGCAAAACAGCGGCTGAATAATTCTTAAAGAAACGGTCCTAAAGATAAAATAAGCTCTTTTACGTAGTTGTAACGTTATTTGATGACCAGATTTGCTGACAGAAACTAACTGGGAATAGTTCAGGCGTTACGTGCAAAAGAATCTAAATTGTTCAATGTCCTATAAATAATGTAAAAACGTAAATAGGCATGTGTTAGTTTTAGTATTTGGAACATTGCTATTTCATTTTTGTCAGAATAAATTTGCGAAAAACTATAATTAATAAGCCATAGTTCTGTAGTCTGGCAATGGTTGGCGGATGGGCTGCGGGTAGTGTGTGTGGGGGGAGGGGGGGGAATCAGCGTTATAAACGTAACCCCGGATATAACGCTGTTGACGACCGTGGCTCCCACCGACAGCGTTATAACGGAGCTCCACTGTATTTTTTGTGAAGAACCAAGATTTATTTTCGCATGAGCTATTTTCAGTAAGTACCCACAGCACTGAGGCAAGAGATTAGATAAAGTTTACCAAACAGGATACGCCCACATTTCTAGATCTGCTTCATACCCTTCAGATTAACCCTTTCCCAAACAATCCCTGGTTTTTACAGCCCTGATACAGAAGCCTTTTGAAAACATTGTGGGAAAAGGAGAATAATAATGCTGGTAACCAGCATTTTCTCCTTTTCCAACAATGTTTTCTACCCTGCTGGAAACAAATTTCAATTTTTGAGTTAGATTTATTTTGTCCACTGCAAGTGCTTTCAATTTAGACTAGTCTAAAATTTTGTAGTTTGGTAAAGTGTTAATTCAAATTTCAATCAAATAGGCCACTAACTGTAGATAGCACCTTATAAAAGAGGGTGGGGTGCATAGACTGGTATTTACATAATCTAGGCGAAACCAGTTTACAGGGTTCACGATTTAAACCCTTTACCACACAATCATGAATTTTAAACAACACTGGGAAAGCCAGATATTGTATTAAAACAATGTGGGAAAAGGAGAAAATGGAGGTTCTTATCACAATGTCCCCAACAGCTGTCTTCTCCAAGGTCAATAGAAGTTTGAACTGTTTTAACCCTTTCCCAAACGACAAAATTTCAGACTGGTCCAAATTGAAAGCACAAGTTTGCAGACGACAAAATTGATGTTACTCAAAAAGCAAAATTTGTTTCCAGCAGGGAAGAAAACATTGTGGGAAAAGGAGAAAATGCTGGTTACCAGCATTTTCTCCTTTTCCCACGATGTTTTCAAAAGGCCTCTCTCATAGGACCAGGGATTGTTTTGTAAAGGGTTAAGAAGGCGTGATCAATCAAATCCTCTCCATACATTACATTTACAATCACGACGTTTTAATGACCCTGATAAAGAAAGCTTTTGAAAACATTATGGGAAAAGTAGCAATCTCCTTTTCTCACAATGTATCCTACCCTCTCACAGCCGAAAAGGATAAGTCCAGCCACAATTTTGTCTGCACGTGTTTCCAAATCTTTGATGGGAGGTACCGTATGAGAATTAACGAAATCATTAAACAGTACGCTTTATCACACAACACTAGGTTTTAATGACTCTTTGAAAGAGAGTTCTTGAAAACATTGTGAGAAAAGGAGAAAATGCTTGTAACCAGCATTTTCTCCTTTTTCAACAATGTTTTCTACCCTTCCAAGCCAAATTCCAATTTTTGAGTCAAATTGTTTTATTGTCTGCTTTTAACTCATCACAAAACACAAAAATTTGGACCAGTCCAAACTGAGAGCATTTGCAGACAACAAAATAAATGTCAATCAAAAATTGAAATTTGATTTGGAAAGGGCTGAAAACATTGTGGGAATAGGAGAAAATGGTGGTTACCAGCATTTTCTCCTTTTCCCACAATGCTTTCTTAGGGCCTCTTTCTCAGGGTTGTCAAAAGTAGCGATTGTGTGGTAATGAGTTAATTCAGACAAGTTTAAAATTCTGTTGTTTCGTAAGGAGCTCAAGAAATCATAAAACAGCATTTGAAAGTAGCGCGGGAAAAGGAAACATTAACCCTCTCCCAAACAAGCCCTTGTTTTTACGTGTCTGCCGTACAAGTCTTTCAAAAACACTGTGGGAAAAGGAGAAATTGCTCGTAACGAGCAATTTCTCCTTTTCACACCGTGTTTTCTGCCCATTCAGGTAATTTTCTGCCATTGTTATGAAAGTTTAAATTGTCGTCTGCAAACTCTTTCAGTTTGGAAGAGTCTAAAATTTGTCGTTTGGGAAAGGGTTAACCCATTACCACACAATCCCTACTTTTGACGCCCCTGAGAAAGAAGCCTTTAGAAAACATTGTGAGGAAAGGAGAAAATGCTTGTAACTAGCATTTTCTCCTTTTCCCACAATGTTTTCTTACCTTCACAAAACAAATTTCAAATTTTCAGTCATTTTTATTTTGTCGTCTACAAATGCTTTCAATTTGGACCAGTCTAAAATATTGTCGTTTGGTAATGGGTTAAGAGCTCTAGAATTTCATGATGCAATCAAGCAGGCTATTTCTTTCATTCAATGTGCAAAACAACACGATGAAACCAGCCACCAATAAGTATAAGTTATTGATCATATATTTCATTTGTATGGAATTAAATCGGAGGGAGGCGAAGCCGACCGACGATTTAGTTTCATACAAATGAAATATATGATCAATAACTAACTTACAGTTTGCCCTACTTTCTAATTGACTGACAGCTAAGAATTGGTGGAAAGAGCCATACAAGAACGACAGAAAGCTCAGTTCGACACGCCTCTTTTGATTGACGGTTGTACGTACGTGCGTTTTCAGTCGTACGGCGTTAAAACTGTTACTCAGGTTGTCCTTGAACTAGTTTCAGGACAATTGTCTGCAGTCAGACTCATTCGGCATATCACGGGTGATGGTAGCCATCATATCCCTCGTCTGTATCTAGCGGATTGATATGCAGCAGATCGGTACACTCGGAAATATGCCGGTATACCGTTCTGAAAATTGTCAGGCTCCTCTTCCAAAAGAAAACTTGGGTTTTAATTTTCTATCGAAATCTTTCGAACCATATTTCGACAAACAATTCGTAGATCTACATTATTTTTTTTTATCAATTTCGATTGAAGTTTTAACCGACAGATACACAGATGTGAATAACTTCATTGAGGTCGTTAAGTCGTTGCTAAACGAATCACATTGGCCCGCCATTGTATAAGATCATGTGACTCGCAGTTCAAATGTAAACGGCCGTTTTACGGGCGAGATTAGATGTAGGTACGGAAACTGCCGAATTTCATGCTCTTTGAAGCGATAGATTCAGCAATGGATGCATGCTTTGAGCCGGTTGAAGACGAGGAATTTTATAAAGAATTTATTTTCCCCGACAAAGGCGACGTGTTGCTAACACAAGTGTGTACAATAGACACCCATGTCCCTCTAAAGTGGCTCATTGTCCAGGATCTGCTTCATACCAGATAAGCCCTCTTTTTTACTGCCCTGAGGCAGAAGGCGCGTGAAAACATTGTGGGTAGAGGAGAAATTGCTTGTAAGGAGCATTTTCTCCTTTCCTGCTATGTCTCTTTTTTTTCTTTCCACAGACAAATCCTTTATTTTGAGCAAGTACCAAGTTGTTGTCTGCAAACGGTTTCAAATTGGACCCAAGCCAAATTTCCCAGCCTGGTAGTCAAAACCAAAGGTTATTTGGTAAAGGGTTAAATACCAGGTGGCCAAGTACGAGTTATTTAGTCCCGATATTCACGTGGAAATTACGTCACTTTTTTGGCGATGATGCAATTACTTGGAATAATCCCCGCCCCTTTTACTACAGTGTATGCATTAGATTGGTATTTACTCTACAAGAACCAGCTAAAATACTGTGGGCGGAGCTTCTCGTTAACCGGGATACAACTGTATATAGGTCAACCATTTAATAACATATTGCAACATATTGAGTCTGTATGGAATTAAATCCAGCAGTTTTGAACGAAATCCGGCGTTTTCATTGGTTTAGAAAGTAGGGCAAACTGTAAACACACTTTCTGGTACATGTAGCAATAACTTATTTACTGATGCAATATTGCAGTGTCCCGCCCCCTTCTTTTCTCATGTCATTGTTAATATGTTACTCTATCCACCCTTTACCAACCAATCACAGGTTTTAAAGACTTTTTACAAAGATGCCCCGGGCAATTAAAAACATAGTGGAGAAAGGAGAAAATGCTGGTAACCAGCATTTTCTCCTTTTCCCCACAATGATTTTTACCTCATCAAAGAAAACTTACACCATTTGAGCCACATTGATACATGTATTGTTGTCTGCAAATGCTTTCAATTTAGACAACACTATAATTTTGTTTTCTCGTAAAGGGTTAACTTTTTACTACAAAGCAATAATAGTATTTGTCCAAATTCAAAGCATTAATAAAGGACCGACAATATGCAAGTGGCTTAAAATTTGGAATTTATCGTTGAAAGGGTAGAAAATGAGGGGGGTAAGGGGGTGGGTTAGGATAAAATGCAGGTTGCCAGCATTTTATCTTGTTCCCGAATGGTTAAGGGTTAAAATTGCATCAACATTTCCACTAACAAGAAGTTGACCGAAATCTCTGAATCCCAGTCATGCATAATCATGTCAAAAACACTTCCCAAAATAATTAACTCTTTTCCAAAAAATCCAAACTTTTAACTTTCTTTCAGGACAATTGTTTTCAGTGACATTATGGGAAAAGGAGTAAATGCTGGTACCAGCATTTTCTCCTTTTTCCCCACTGTTTTCTACCCTCCAGAGGACAACTTTTGTTTTGTTGTCACTGTTATTTTTTTTGTATTTGGAAGCATTCAATTTGGGCAAGTCTAAAATCTTCTCATGTAGTAAAAAGTTAAAACATTGTGTGAAACAAAAAAATGGCTCTATTTATAAATACTTTCAATTCGAGCAATTCTGTACCTTTGTTGACCTGTCACAACATAATTTTTCATCAAACAAAAAATAAACCTTACCTTTCTTTATTTTTGAAGACAAACTTGCGTAACTTGAGATCTCGAAGTATCACCCCGTTATCGTGACAATGTTTTACGGCAGACACTATCATTCTAAAAAGTCTACAAGTCTCCTCCTCTTTTAATCGTTTCTTTTCTCGTACGTAGGAATGGAGATCGCCAAAGTGGCGCTCGAAGAAAACATATGCCTTGGTCTCCCCGAGAATTATTTCTGAGATGCTGCCAATATTTTCGTGAGAATCCACTTGCCAATAGGCACATAAACTTTCACGATATTTGTTGATTTCAAAGACCTGAAAAATAGAAAAGAAGGAAACCTCATTTTTGAACCAAAATTCCTAAGAAAACAAATTTAATATACAGATATCCTGTGTTTAACCCTTTCCCAAACAAGCCCTGGTTTTTACGTGTCTGGTGTAAAAGTCTTTTGAAAACACTGTGGGAAAAGGAGAAATTGCTCGTAACGAGCAATTTCTCCTTTTCACACAGTGTTTTCTACCCTTTTTGAGAACTTTCTGCCATTTTCTAAAAATCTAAAATTGTCGTCTGCAAACTCTTTCATTTTGGATGAGTGCATTTGGGAAAGGGTTAAAATCCATTACAAGGCAACAAAATTTTGGACTTGCTTAAATCTAAATCTACAAAGGAGAAAAATGGAAAGTTACCATAAACCTGAATTTTTTTCTTTAATATACATGTATAACAGTAGAAAACATTGTGGGAACCAGAGACGATAACCAACATTTTCTCTTTTTTTCCCACCAGGTTTTCAAAAAAGGCTTCTTTCTCAGGGTAGCTAAATCCAGGATTGTGAGTTAAATTAGCTTTTTAAAGCACTGTGTATTAGGGAAAAGTGACTTTGGAAAGCAGTTTCTACTTTTTCCATAATGTTTTCTGCTCATTTGTACTAAACTGTCCTGTAGGATTGTAGATCTTTATTTGCACTTCAATTCCTTCACCACTAACAATCCCAGGGTTAACTCTTTACTAAACAACAAAATACATTTGCAGACAAAAAAAAAACTAATGCAAGTCAAAAATTAAAATTTGATTCTGGAAGGTTAGGAAACATTGTGGGCAAAGGAGAAAATGCTGGTTACCAGCATTTTCTCCTTTTCCTACAATGTTCGCAAAAGCTTTCTTTCTCAGGGTCATTTAAAGTCAGGATTGTGTACTAAAGAGTTAAAATATCTTACTTGAGATAACTTGAAAGTCATGTGTGGGCAAGAGGAGAAAATGCTAAAAAAACCCAGCATTTTCTCCTTTTTCCAAAATGTTTACTTTATCAGAGACAAGTCTCATCATTAAATTTTGATCCATGTTTAAAATGACCTCAGCAAATGTTCGCAATCGCAATCGGCTCGGTCTTAAATATCATGGTATGATAAAAAGTTTAGTGTATTTCACCATTATGTGTACACTTGACCTCTGTGACCCCTAGTGCTCAGATGAACTTCTATATTGTGTACTTACAAATGGACAGATTTATTTCAAAATACCAGGACACTGTCGATGAATTATTCAAATCAAACTTAAACATCCTAAATAATATATATAACATTTTTTGACGAGTTCAATACATGCAGTTTTGAGATCCTCACATGGTCACTTGGTTTTTCTACTTTTCTCACATTTTCAAATGTTGTCTTTCACTGGGTAGTGAAAGCAAAGAGTTACTTGCAAAAGCCTACAACTAAGTACAAGGCTTACGAAAAGGTTATGATAGCTATTCGCTAAAATCTGTAGCATGACCTACGCTCTCTGAAAAGGGGATTTAAATGCATATGCACAAAATATCGATCCAGGTCAGCCTGCGCGGAATGTGCAGGCTGACCTGGGTCAAAACTTTTTGCTTTTGGAAAATTTACTGAGAAGAAACAGACTTTACGGATCCACAATTACGTGATACATTGCTTGGTACAATGTGTCGCCGAAATGTCATTAAACCCCTTTTTGCTATAGCACAGGTCTTGTCTTTGAGCCATTCTCTGTGAAAAGGAGGATTAATATATCTACAAAAAGTATGGAACCAGATCAAACTGACCATTCTGTGCAGGCTGACCTGGGCTTAAACTCTTTGATATTGGTGAGTTTTCTGTATGTCCTAGGAACAGTCTACCTCATGACGAAGTCCGTTAAAAAAAAAACCTGATTGCTTGCATGATAAGTTGAATCACAGAGAACCATTTTCTGTAGTATGGCTGACATATATCAGCTCTTTACCAGACAACAAAATTTTAGCTTTGTCCATTTCGAAAGCGCTTGCAGGTCCAAGACAATTTCATTGTGGCTCAAATGGTGCAATTATTCCTTGATAGCGCAGGCAACATTGTGAGAAAAGGAGAAAATGCTGGTTACCAGCATTTTCTCCTTTTCCCTCAATGTTTTAAAACGGCCTCATTAACCGAGAACAGCCAGGAAAAAACTTAACTATAGATTTCACCAAGTGTTTTATAGTAAACCAAACGGTATCAAGTTATAACAACACCAGGAAAATATCCCGAGGGGGTCAATGGCCGCTACGCTGACTTCATTTCATTTATACAACAGTTCAATTTCCATCACCCCACAATGGTATTTCGAAATACATTTTTTTTTTGTCCTTTATTTAGCCTGTATTAACCTACTTTTTGAGATATTGAAAAAAGAAAAAGTAAATAGATCTGATAAAATAACATGTTATTTTTTTCTAGGTGCTTATTCCATTTTGTACACCAAAACCAACCATCCAGCCTTTCTATTCATCAGATTAATCTTTCCACTATTAACTCCTTATTAACTCGTTACCACATGACAATATTTTAGGCTTGTCCAAGTTGAAAGCATTTGCAGATGACAAAATAAAAGTGACTGAAAATTTGAAATCTGTTTTGTGAAGGGTAGAAAACATTGCGGGAAAAGGAGAAAAATGAAATTGCTGGGTACCAGCATTTTCTCCTTTTTCCACAATGTTTTCTAAAGGCTTTTTTTCTCATGGTCGTCGTCAAAAGTAGGATCCTGGGATTGTGTGGTAATGAGTTAATTAACAAAATCTAAGACTTGTCCAAATTGAAAGCATTTGCAGACAACGAATCAACCCTTTACCAAACAATCCCTGGTTTTCCGACCCTGAGCTAGAAGCCTTTTGAAAACATTCTGGTTGGAATAATGTTTAGTTAAAAATGAGTATGATGTAACAATATGACGACATGGCTTGCCTGCTTGCTAATCCTGAGATCAGCGGACTGCTGGGATGATCAATTGCCACAAGCCCGCATGCTATTTCACAAGGTTTGGTCATTCATTGCATCATTCTTTGCTAAGCCCTTAGAGCATCATTTCACCACAGTACTTGCTTTTGGGGATAGTGTAGATCAAGATCAGACTACACAAAACATGCAGTGTGATCTTTGATCTGCACTGTCCACTTATTTTAAACACTAAAGACAAGAGTTAACAGCATATTGCAATTTTTCTTGGTCATGTTTCTCAGACAAAAATGTCCGTCAGGTTTAATTATAATAGGCATTCAAATATTTAACTCTTTTCCAAATTAACCACAATTTCATCACTTAACCCTTTACCAAACAATCCCTGGTTTTTACAACCCTGAGATAGAAGCATTTTGAAAACATTGTGGGGAAAGGAGAAAATGCTGGTAACCAGCATTTTCTCCTTTTCCCACAATGTTTTCAACCCTTCTCAAACAATTTTCAATTTTTGAGGCATATTTATTTTGTTGTCTGCAAATGCTTCAATTTGGATCAGTCTAAAATTTTGTCGTTTGGTAAAGGATTAATAACTGATACAATGTAGCATGTCACACTACTAGGCTAGGACTCTTCAGGGTCTGGCTCCCTAGACACTCCCACAAAAACTCAGGACTTTCCAGTAAGACCCAAATCTGCCGGCTCCAGGTCAGGATTCATACATTTTACCACTAAGCCACACAGAACAGCTTCCTCCAAATGAAAACTTTTTATGACATCATCATATTACAGTTTTGTCAAGAATTTGTTATGAAAATGAAATTTAAAAAAATGTCTCCGGAAAAATTCATGACACATGCATGTTCATCCTTGCCACATGGCCAATGCCACATGGACAAATGTCCAGGTGGACAGCTTTAGCAAGGGCAAGACCAATCAAAACTGTCGCCCCAGGGTCAATTCAAACATGATGTTATCATTAGAATGGTATCAGAAATTATGTAAGAAAGAAGTATGCGAACTGTCAAAATTGTCCGGTACACATGCTATCTGTAAAACATGTAAATCATGACCTGCAAACATGCACGGAATTTAAATCCTAGTTTAAATTGTAACCCTTCACCAAATAGGCTGTGATTTAACCCTTTCCCAGACAGCAAATTTTGGACCCAACCAAATTCAAAGCATTTTACAGATGACAAATTAACAGTTGCTTAAAAGATGATTTTTCTACATGATAGGGTAGAAAACATTGTGGGAAAAGGAGAAAATGCTGGTTACCAGCATTTTCTCCTTTTCCCACAATGTTTTCAAAAGGCTTCTATTCCTTTCCCGTAAAAACCAGGGATTGTTTGGGAAAGGGTTAACTCATTATCAAACGACAATATTTTAGGCTTGTCCAGATCGAAAGCATTTGCAGACAACAAAATAAAAAATACTGAAAATTTGAAATTTGTTTTGTGAAGGGTAGAAAACATTGTGGGAAAAGCAGACAAGGCTGGTTACTAGCATTTTCCCCTTTTCCCACAATGTTTTCTGAATGCTTCTTTTTCAGGGTCGTCAAAAGTAGGGATTGAGTGGTAATGGGTTAAACAACCCATGGAATGCTTTTGAAATCATTGTGGGAAATGGAGAAAATGCTGGAATCATTGTGGGAAATGGAGAAAATGCTGGAATCCAGCATTTTCTCCTTTTTCCACAATGTTTTTTTCCTTATTTCAAGACTTATCCCATCATTTGACTCTTGTTTAATCAGTCGTCAAATAATGATTTCAAAAGAGACATGTCTAAAATTTTGTTGTTTGGTAAAGAGTTAACCTGATCCTGCTCAATAAACCTTTACTAGACGACAAAATTTCACCCTTGTCCAAATTGAAAGCATTTGCAGACAACAATCTCAGTGTGACTCAAATGATGTAATTTTTCTTTGATAGAGTAGAAAAACATTGTGGGAAAAGGAGAAAATGCTGGTTTCCACCATTTTTTCTTTTCCCACAATGTTTTCAAAAGGCTTCTTTTGCAGGAGTGTCAGATGTCAGCATTGTGTGGTAAAGGGTTAAGAAATGAAACTAAAAAGCTGATAGATGATGCAAGTTTTCTATTGAAAGGGTTAAAAACATTGTGGGAAAAGGAGAAAATGCTGGTTACCTTTTCCAACAATGCATTTAAAAGACTTCTCTGTCAGGATCTTTAAAAGTCAACATTGTGTGACAAAGGGTTATAAATGTAAGTTAATTTTAATAATTTGTGGATAATTCTTTGTGTATATTCTGAAATGTACATAAAGGAGACCCGTTCACATCATGTACACACATGTTCAAAGGGAGATAATCACAAAGGGGCTGCCTGCCTCACACAAAGGAAAAACCCAGCCCCTTTGTCCCTATATTTCCCACCCTTTTTTCTGATTCAACATGTGAATGTAACCTTGAAACAAAGCCAAACAAAGAAAAGGTATGATGAACTATAAAAATCAAAGTAATTATAGTATCAAATGCACAATAGTTTTTTTTTTCAAGTATGTTTTTCATACAAAGTGTATGTTTTTCATGCAATGTTTTTATAGCATTAAAAAACTTTGATGCATGCCTTAAAAAATTGCTTTTGAAAACATTGTAGAAAAGGAAGAAAATGCTGGTCATCAGCATTTTCTTCATTTTCTAGCATTTCTACAACTTGCAAAATGACATTTTCATGTCAAAAAAGTACATGGCTATTGAAAACAATGTGGAAAAGGAAGAAAATGCTGGTAACCAGCATTTTCTTCCCTTTTCCACATTGTTTTCTACCATTTTAAAGGCAAGTCTTACCATATCGGATACATTTATCTTTGTCTCCTACAAATGCTTTTAAGTAAGTTCTAAAGTGAATTATAAAGAAAGAAAGAAATCAAAATATGCCTTACCTTGCAAGTTTTTTCTTGTTTGGTCACATAATCACAGGCTTTGTAAGTTTCTCCTTCTTGATGTTCAAGAACATAACGTCCTATTTTGTAAACACCTTGGTTGGATGTTGGTTTTGAGGGGAATTTCGGTTGCGAGAGTTGAAGATCCGGCGTCAAACAACCTCCCGTTATGTCTTTGTCGCACTGGTCAACAACATTTCTTTTTGGCCCATTGCTAATCTGTATGCTGGGCCGGCTTCTACGTGTAAAACTCATTAAATAATTTACCGGCTTATGTGCAGTGTTTTTTGAGATTTAATGAAACACTCAAGGGAAAGAAACTATTTAATATAACTTAAAATCACAGTTGATGATTGCAGAGATATATGGCAATGCGTTTTTCTTTAGATGAAATACATAAACGTAGATTTGTGCAATAATTAGGACAGTAAATGCGTAATACGGAAGAACATAAATATGAAAGTAGATCGATGACGTCAGTAATTTGAAAAAATACTGATTGTAGAATAAGTCCACGAGATTAAATTCAAACACAAACAAAACAGTTCTGATGATGAGTCCGTTAATCTAAAGATGTGCTAGTACGTGACAAGTCTCTTGGAACAATTTATTTCCATACCAAGGTGAAATCGAGTGTTTCAACAGATGACGAAATTACGCCGTAGAAGATGAAAAAGTAGGTTACAAAATCAGCCGGTTACGACACCGCCAGAATGGATTCCTCTGTAAATAGACCGTTTAAATCCTAATTAGTTCAATTTTTACTCACTTTAATCACTCTTTGTTGAAATTCGAATTGTCAAATCCCTCGATTTACACCTGGGAAGGGAATCCTCCCCGTTCAAATTCTATCGTAAGTACACCCGTAGGTCGCCATTGTGAAGGTGGCAACGTGTGAGTATGAACGTTTTGTTGAAGCCAAATCACTATGGAATTCATCCGCATCACCTGTATTTTCGAGTTTTGCTATTTTTGGATATCCTTTATACTGATACATGCAATAATAGCATTTTTTCTTTCCCTATGGAAAATACTCTCGATATTAAAATGCAATATCACAGACCTAAGAAATGCAAATGAATACTTCTTTTTCTAAATTATCTGATGATTTTTTTTTTGCGCGGAAGACAAAAAAAATCAAAGTTAAAAGGCTGATGAATGAATCATGTTAATCACTTTGTTTTCATTAGCCAATATTTTTAGATTTCCTTATGACGTAGGGGATTTTCACTTCCATTTATGGATAATGAGAAATCGATTGAGCGATTTGATTGGTCCACAAAGCATGGTTTCCTTCCACGTTGCCGAAATTATCTATTTATAACAAAGAACTATATCCCACCTATGAAATGACGCAATGCAAGCAAGATGTGTACATACATTGTTGTTTACCAGAGAAATTTCGTGAACAGGAGAAAACTGGGACAGCCTCATTTAACCCTTCACAAAATAATCCCTGCTGTAGAAGCCTTTTGAAAACATTGTTGGAAACAAGTTTCAGTTTTTGAATTCGTTTATTCTATCGTCTGGAAGTGCTCTGATTTTGGACCAGTCTAAAATTTTGTCGTTTGGTGAAGGGTTAATAGTATCATAAGAGTCAAAATCAAATTTTGCCACATTTTGGATCTTCAAAATCAGAATTTTTGAACCTAGTAAATGGTCCTAATTTTTCTTTTCTCATATGATTTAAACATTCTAATTGCTGAATCAATACAAATTGACCCTTAATTCCCCTTAAAACCAGATAAAATATCCTGGCTAAGAAGAGTATCAATGGCAAGTTCCATGATGTAACATTTTGTACTTATGTTTTATATACGTAACTTTTTGAAAGAAAGCGAAAAAGGACCCTTTGTCTGCTAGGGACATTTCCCATCTTTTCAATGAGAAGAATTAAAATGACAGATTTAAACTTGAAATCTATTCAACAGGAATGTACCCAACCGTTGCCAAAAAACAGGATTCTATTGACCTAAAATATTCTGTTCTGTACATTTAGGGATAAATGCACTTGCTACAATGTGTTCTAAACTTGGGGCTGAATTTTAAGTTTTCTTTTGATATTTTAATATGTTAGAAAATGTCTTGCTCATCGAAATATTTCATGTTGAGTGGCATGTTACATGAAGGATTTTGTGTTACAGAATTGATACATTTTGTTACGGGACAGAAAAGTAAACAATATATTCAATAGTTTTGAACTTATTTACTGTGGAAACAAATATAAGAATCTTGACAGCTACAATACAATATCAAAGGAAATATAAACAATGGATATAAGAATCACTACAGCTCCTAGTTTTGAATATTTGTTCTTTAATGTAGATGTTTGTTACACAAAGGAATGGTCTTGTTACATGACAGAAAGTAAAGCAGCAAATTAGATGCCAAATTTACGATAAACATTAAAATACCCGAAGATGGAACTATTTCAAACTTTTACCATTTGGGACTTGACATTATATTCAAAATGGAAATTTCTATACGTTTTTGAAGTAGGAAGTTGCAGTTGTTACAGCTAGGATTAAAAGTTGTTACATCAAAGAAATAAAGTTGCAATCAAAAGTGACAGCAATTATTTTTTTTCCTTCAAAAAGCACTCACTTTTTCAAATCTACATGTGAAATAGCTTTTTGAAAACACCCAGTGTTGATTCATAAAACCTGTTTTGGGAGATAAGCAAAGGGGCGTTCCTACAATTGCGGAAAGTGCCGTCTCGAATCAGCCTGCACAGTCCGTGAGAGCTAATCTGAAACAACACTTTCCGTTTTATGTAATTTTCTGTTTTGCGCAAGTCTACTGTTGCGCAAAATCTAATGTAGTCGTAAAACACTGTCTCGGATTAGCCTGCGCAGACTGCGCAGGCTGATCCGAGATGACAATTTTTCCAAATGTCCGAATGTCCATTTTTGCGGGTTGCAAGCTATATGTTTGTTTTGTCTCTTAACTTTGATAACGTAAAAAAGTGACAATTTCCATGCCATAATTTCCCTTATAGTATGAAAATCTTCACCTTTGTTGGAAGTTAAGGTACAAAATGAGCACGTTGACCCCCTTTGAGATATAGTATATGATCAAATTAGTCGGCCACTAATGAGTATCATTTGAAAAATACGTGAAGAAGTGAAATAGAAGTTAGGGTAACGGCTCCTTTCCCACTTTGTTTCTGAAACACAAGTCACTTACTATCAGAGTACCTTTTTTTCCCCAATTTTAAACTTTTCTGAATTGGGAGAAAACGACAAAATTTTAAAGAATGAAATTAAAATTGAAGCAAATGTTTCTCATGGAGAAAACAAAACATTGAGCGCTGGAAGAATAGGAAAATGGCTCGATACGAGTATTTCTCCTTTTCATAATGTTTTCAAATATCTTGTTTCAGCCATAACAAATGTGGTCTGTACTGGGAAAAGTAAGTTCTTAGCTGTGTGGTGTCCGTGGTTGTAAGGTAGAGCGTCTGCCTCATAACCATAAGGTCCTGAGTTGGAGCAGGTGTCAACTTTGGGATTTTTCATTAGCCCACAACTTCGGCACGAGTGTACTAGACAGTGTAGATCGCAGGAAGCAGAATAGAGAGAACTTGTTTTTCAATCGATTTAAAATGAATATGTTTAACCCTTTACCACACAATCCCGACTTTTAACACCCCGTGAAAGAAGCCATTTGAAAACATTGTGGGAAAAGGAGAAAATGATGGTAATAGCATTAATAGTTCGGAATAGAAGCTGATACTAAGTTTCTATACTACTTCCAAGACACCATCAATCATGAATTTGGCTTATTCTCTGTCCACTTCACATTGTTTTTACTACAATATGTTCTGGGTTGTTCCACATTTTTTCTATTCTTTTCTTCAACCAGTAAAGAAATCGTTTTTCCAATTAATCTCATTTAACTTCATCCGCAAATCAAATTTCATTTTTTTTTTTTTTTTTTCTTTGCAACTGCTACCACATGACTTTATCATTTTCATAACTTGGGACCTTTATGAATTTGTTGCCATTGCAGGATATTATCAATACAAAAAGTGTCTACGTGCAGAGTTGTAAACCCTATTCTTAATTATTTCTCCTGATGAGTATTCTAGACCAGTCTACCTTAAGGAACAGTTCTATGTTTTGATACAATTCTCAAAGACAGGTATCTTTTTGCCACTTTCTGCCATCACACAATCTAAAATGGCCTTAATCTCACGAAGGAAGAATTATTTGTCATTTCTTTATGCAAGAAATTGAAAAAAAAAATCTTGCTTTATTTCTCACCTGGCCTCTATATATTTCATTCTGATTTGTTTGATTACTAAATTTGTCACGAAAACAAGCTCTGTTGGTGCTGGTCTTGAAAAAGTGTATCACATCCTTCTTTCCTTTGATCCAATGATTATTCTTCTGTAACAGGTTTTCTCTTTTTCCTATACATCTCTGCCTTTTTCATTTAAATTTCATCAGTTTCAGGTCACAGTAGCATTTCGCTCTTAAACAGACTTATCTTTTCATCTATTTCTGCTTTTGTTGGCTTTCTTTTTTTCCTTTTGGTAAGTCTGGTTTTGTTGGCATGGTGGGGTCCTGTTTTGCTTCTTCTTAATTTTGCTTTCTAACCTGTTGTTTCCTTTATATGTCTCTTTTCCCTTTTAATCATGAATTGATACTTTTCCTTTTCCATTCAATATTGCCCCCTCTCATATTTTTCTTTACCTACAGGCATTTATGTCACCTTGCATCACTTGCATCTGACCTCTTGCAAAAATCTTTGCTGTCTCTCACTATTTGCCATAGGCATTCCTGAAAGCAACGAACTGTATTTCACAAAGGGGTTTCACACTTTTTTTAAACTTTCTCTAAATATTTATTCTGTGACTGACTATAATTTGATTTTGAATCTGGGGGGTATAGGAACATTGTTTGCTAGGTATAAGAGAAAGTGACTCATTACTCATAAAAAACAGCTACTCCTTTTTTCACAATGTTATCATCTTTTTAGAATCAGTGCACGCATTCCGTTTTGCAGCAGGCCTTTATATTCTATTTCCTTGCCTCGAAAAAAAATCATTATCTCGTGCAACCAATGGATGAAGTTGGAAGGATGGAAAACATTGTGGAAATAAGAGAAAATACTGAGGGCAATACCAAACAGGGCTTATCATATAAAGAGTTTCTTTGTGGGGTAAATCTGAAAAACCTTATCAGTCTAACAGTTTCCTGTCATGTAACAAAGGTCATCCATTATGCAACTATTACATTTCATTTGTAACTGAAGACACACTTAAGACAATGTTTGGGCTGACGAGGCTACGATAACTGATGTTATATTGTGGTTTAACAATACTAACACTAAGCTATTTAATTTCTTTTTGGACTTTCCCTGTACATATTCAATGATTTTAATTTGTATACTCCTTCGTGTAACAGCACATCCTTAAAAAATACACAATTACCATATAAACCATTACACTGCACTTATCATGTGATCTGTGTTAAGAACTAGTTTTTCTGTAATAAAGACATACATATGAAGGTTCAATTTCCCTTTTGTTTTAGAAATGAAAAGCCACGAACGAGCTGTTTTTCCTTGATGTAACAAAATCATTCCATCCTGTAACATAAAAACGTGTTACAGTACTGAGTGTTACATCATGGATGTATTTGATCTCTATTGGTATTTATGACACCATCATGCCATAAACCTTTCAAGAAAGACTATTTTCGCCTTGATCATTCATATACACAGCAGCTCAATGATTTGCATCAACCTGTAAATGCAGCTTAATGGTATACATAATGTTACATCAAAGAATATTAAAAAATATACGGGCTTACCTTGATTTTTGTCAATTCAATATCTATATTTAAAATTAATGCGGCTAAGAGTAACTGTCTGCCATGTTGCTCCCTGAATGCTGTGCTTCCAAGGGTAAGTCACTCTAAAATGATTTGGTTCCTGTAAAAGCTTGAATTATCTAATTCTGCATTTTTGTTACATAAAGGAGTTGAGTGAAAGGTACAGAATGTAAACAGATTTATTTGTATTTTAAGATAAATGTAACCATTGTCTGATATGTGGTATGTTATGTATAAAGGTGGAATAATTTAAAGATACAGTAATTATAGTTATACATACAGAAAAAAACTTTAAAAAATCCCACATAACGTTTAACTTTCAAAATTGGGACATGACAAAAAGGTACTTTTGGACGATTAATCGCTTCATTTGTCATAGTTAACGGACTAGTAGGCATTTGATATTTCCCACATACATAGAACCAATCCTGAAGTTTCATACCAAAGATACTTTAAACTGGAGTAATCACTAGCAATTGAGAAATTGTGCACGGACAGAAAATGTGGCAAAATTTGATTTTGACTCATAAACACCCTGTTGTAGTATTCTCCCGAGGTATATATGTTTTAATTCATTACCAAACGACAAAATTTTAGGCTTGTCCAAATCAAAAGCATTTGCAGACAACAAAATAAAAGTAACAGGAAATTTGAAATTTGTTTTGTGAAGGGTAGAAAACATTGTGGGAAAGGGAGAAAATGCTGGTTACCAGCATTTTCTCCTTTTCCCACAATGTTTTCTAAAGGCCTCTTTCTCAGGGTCGTCAAAAGTAGGGATTGTGTGGTAATGGGTTAAATTTCTTTCTGGAAACTTCTGTAAGAATTATTTTCTATATATTCTGAATTGAAGAAATTTGTACAGTTCTTCATTAATTCATTGACACATCAATAGACGATTTGCCAATTAGATTTGATATAAGCGATATTTCCATTTTATCGTAAGCGGCGCACCAGAAATATCACGTGACACCGGACAAACAAAGGATTATTTCAATAATAAATGGCGTATGTCCCGTTCGCAATTCCTTTAAATTTGGACAAATTCATAACTAAAAAGAAAATGGCATGGCAAAAAATCTAGAGGAAATCAATTCTAACACAATTCAAACATATTTCGTGATATTGCTTTTGAAAAAAATAATAATAAACAGACAAAATATGCATTTAATGAGATCGTATTGAAATAAAGAGCATGTAGAGACTAAGAACGAACTTACCCTCTGAAACCTGTTTAAAATACATTATCCTGTCCATTAATGATCACTAAAGGGGTAAAGTGATATGAAACAAAAGATAAGAGGAGTCAATTAAATGTGACACGTGTGTGCTAATCTGTAAGACGCAAGTACATTACAGCTGTTCTAAAGGTCACCCACCCTGCAGTGCGATACCGAGATCAAAGGAACACCGAGTTAACCCTTTACCCATTTACCAAACTCTTTACCAAACAATCCCTGGTTTTTACGACCCTGAGATAGAAGCATTTTGAAAACATCGTTGGAAATGAAGAAAATGCTGGTAACCAGCATTTTCTCCTTTTCCCACAATGTTTTCTACCCTGCTGGAAACAAATTTCAATTTTGAAATATGTTTTTTTTTTGTCTTTCAATTTGGACCAGTATAAAAATTTTGTTGTTCGGTAAAGGGTTAAATACTTAAAATGAAGCTTGAATAAATATTTTGTGAAGAAGTTTGGGATGGTCTGAAATTTGATCTGAAGCCATGTTTCTTTTGTTTCATATCTATAACATGAATTTATTCTTCAATAGGTACATACCTGAAAGTGCAACAAGGATGTTTGATAATAGTGCTTTAATATCAGTAAATGGACTGTCCCTGGACAGCTATGTAACCTTTTTGCCAAAGTATTTCGAGCGACCCGGAAAAAAAAGGGGGCAGACGTGCTGATTTGTCTCACTGTCTGTTACTTGTCTCACTTCCTCAACCTTAACACCCCACCCCCCTAACAAAAAAGTAATCGATATGTAGTTCAGAAACATCTGTGAAAAATAAATTTTTAAAGTGTGAGAGAAAATATTTAAGGAAAAAAGGAAGGGCTTGCAACAAGCATTTTCTCCTGTTTCAACAATAGTTTGTTTTTTTTTACTTTTTCAAAGACAATTACAACCATTTGACCCACGTTTATTCTATCGTCTCCATATGCTAAGTATCTGGAAGAGTCCAAAGTGTTGTCGTCGGGTGAAAACATTCACGATAACCATTTAAAACCCATATCTCAAGCTTTTTATGACCCTTAGAAATATAGGTTTTAATTCAAATTGTTATCTGCAAAGGCTTACAATTTGGGCAAGTCTCAAATTTCTGTTTCGTAAAGAGTCAATGAAAATTTCAGTGTTGTAAAAAATGGGGGGGGGGGGGGGGTTAACATCAATATAACTCCATTAGACTTTTCCTATTTTTATGTGTGATTATTCAACCAATGTTTGCCGAATTCCGCAGCTAAGTTTGTAACGTACAGGCTTGAAGCCCAGGAATCTGTGCTTTGATTAATTTAAACTAGTAATTTGATAATTCCCCCCCCCCCCCCAAAAAAAAAATCGTTCCAGTATCTGTTAAAAGACAGAGACAGACTACAATCAAGAAACTGGGACATTATACATTTTGAATTTACAGCGAAAGTCCTGACTTTGACATAATTAACATTTTTAAAAATCTTTATAGTTGCATTTTTCTCATATTACTGTTTGAACTACCGTATAGGTTGACTATCGTAATAACAAAGTTTAATTCAAGTTTCAAACCTTCATTCCCTCTAGGAAAAAAAGATTTTAGAGTTTCATTTTCAGGAAGCGAATACGTGCTCTACTTGTTTTCATTGCAAAGCTAGTAAAGGGTTAGCTGGGTGTTCGTTTGATCTCGGTATTTTACCGTCAAAGTGGGTGATCTATATGAAAAGATCTGATGTTCTTTTTAGGCACCGACTAACACATAATTGTCACAATTAAGTGTTAATCCCGTTTAGTCTCAGGTTGATCACTTGGAAAAGGTTTGGAATTGTTAAAATCTGTTACGGAGGGTCAATCTCGAGGAAAAACCTCTCCGTATCGGATAGTGAAGATCTAGGATCAGACTGCACGTTCTTCGTAATCTGATCTGAATCTATATTGTCTGTAAAAGGTCATCGAATCACGGTTGGCAACCTAATGGTTAATGCAGTCTGCATACAAAAAGTTCTATCAACAGACCCGGCAGGAGACAACGCTTATGATACCGCTTTACTGTCTGAAGTCTACCGAAAAATTGATATAACAAGTTCTATTTTGTGTGTGTCTTCGAAAAAGATAATTGATAAAACTACGGCCGTTTTAGGTTTTTTGTCTTTTTTATCGCGTTTAGGGTGTATTCCATGACCCTTTCACTATTCGTGCATATACAAGATTGGGAAAGATTGTCCGGTGGAAAGGGAAGTAACTCGTGGTGACACGTCAGTAACGGTAATTGGCAAATGGTCTATTGATATTGCGTGTACTTACCCTTTACCAAACAGTCTCTACTTTTAACGACCCTGAGAAGGAAAGCTTTTAAAACCATTGTGGGAAAAGAAGAAATGCCGGTTACCAGCATTTTCTCCTTTTCCCACAATGTTTTTAAAAGGCATGTCTCTCAGGGTAATTAAAAGTCGGGATTGCGTGGTAAAGAGTTAAACATTAATAAAAAACCTTATCATGTTAAAGAAATGAAATCAAATTTTTAGTTCGATTGTGTCACCTTTTCCCTCAATGCTTTCTATCCTTCCACAAACAAAATTCAATTTTTGGCTCACATTTATTTTGTCGTCTGCAAATGCTTTCAATTTGGACTGGTCCAAAATTTTGTAGTTTGGTTAAGAGTTAACCACAGTACCGAATATGCATAGTTTTTTAACCCATTACCAAACATTATATTTTAGACTGGTCCAAATTGAAAGCATTTGCAGAAGACAAAATGAAAATGACTGAAAATTTGAAATTTGTTTTGTGAAGGGTAGAAAACATTGTGAGAAAAGGAGAAAATGCTGGTTACCAGGATTTTCTCCTTTTCCCACAATGTTTTCTAAAGGCTTCTTTCTCAGGGGCGTCAAAAGTAGGGATTGTGTGGTAATGGGTTAAAGACCCCAGTAGAGATGTTGTATAAAAACATTTTAGGAAAAGAAATAAAAGCGTTTATCCAATAACTTCGATCTCCGTTTGTCAAAACGCCATCTCCTTTTTACAGACATACCTCAAAATATATCGTCGGTTTACTGCAAAAGCCTCGTAACTACAGCTTGCAACAAGCTGTAGTTACGATGTTTTTGCAGTAAACCTATCCATGCTTTCCTAAAGTCTCTTTTACCATCACTCCGCACAGTTTTCTTTCCAAGCCACTGGCTGCTTTCCCACATGATCATCGTAAGAACAATGATGAACGGTGGGAAAGGAATGAATCCTGTCGCAGTGACTATCATCAATCCTCGGAAAGAAATTGGAATGGCCGAGCCAGCGGTTGTAGCCAGGGATCAAACCCTGGACACCGTGTGGTCAAGTCCTACATGCTACTAACTGAGCTACCGTAAAACACCACGCGAACAAATCGAATTGGCTAGAAGCACAAAAATGATCAGCATTCCTTTTATGAGACGTCTTGTAGACTTCTAGAATGTGTGCTGAAAATTACATATGATCGAAGGGAAACAACCCAAAGAAACAACATGTGCACTTACTAGTTATTTCCCTTGGATCAGAGAAAGAGAGCCATTTTGTTACCACGACATTCAAACGTTTTAACCCTTTCCCAAACAGTCCCTGGTTTTTACGGGTCAGGAATAGAAGCCTTTTGAAAACATTGTCGGAAAAGGAGAAAATGCTGGTAACCAGCATTTTCTCCTTTTCCCACAATGTTTTCTATCCTATCATATAGAAAAATAATCTTTTTAGCAACTGTTAATTTGTCATCTGCAATATGCTTTCAATTTGGTCTGGTCCAAACTTTGCCGTTTGGGAAAGGGTTAAGCACGAATTTAAACAGCGCTAAAACCCTTTTTAAATCATTAACACACAATCCCTACTTTTGACAATCCTGAGAAAGAAGCCTTTAGAAAACATTGTGGGAAAAGGAGAAAATGCTGGTGACCAGCATTTTCTCCTTTTCTCTCAAAGTTTTTAAAAGGCCCGTCTCTCGGGGTCATTAAAAGTCGGGATTGTGTGGAAAAGAGTTAAACATTAAAAACAACCAACTTATCATGTTAAAGAAATTAAATCAAATTTTTAGTTCGATTGTCTCAATTTAAATGTTGCTTTTCAGAATTATATTAATATCTCCTTACCGGTCAATGTAGATCAAAGATCAGACTGCACGTTCTGTGCAGTCTGATCTTGGATCTTCACTGTCGGCAAAAGGTCAGCGAGTCGCATTAAGCAGCAGAAAACGGCACCAATTTCTCCTTTGTCCAGAATGTAGATCTAGAAAAGGATAAAATATTACGAAAAACAATTAAGGAATTACTGACCTTATGTTTGTTTTTCTTTTTGGAGATTGCCATTGCGGAATGTCTGTCTTATGGCCTATCTTATCTCGACTCGGAGTTTCGAACAATGTCGGCATAGCATCAGGTTTTAACCGCTGCCTAATATTCCTATAACCAACTTCTTTTACGAGTTTTGGACTTATTAAGAACTGACTGACTTCGAAGTGTTTCAGACACAATTTGGAATAAACTGATGGCATAAAATCCGCCGTTATTGTCCAGCCCCGGTTTAAACGTTGAATCCATAGTTTCCTCCTTTTTAATTCCTTCGGAAATTTGAACATACTAATTCTATATGTTCCTGATTCGACGTTGAAGCCCTAGGCTGCACAATTTTACCATTTTTTCGGCTGAATTCTTTGTTAATAATCATCAGCGTTCCTACTAATTTCTACTGACTGTAAACACAGGTTTACGCGACTATGACGTCACACAGGTAGGGAAGATAAGCGAATCAGGGGAAGTAAGCCATGTACCATTTTTGGGGCCGTATATCATAGTGACAATTCGAGCGTGATTTATGGCATATTACAGGGTGGTATTTATGAAAACTGATGGACACGTGTTTACTAACATCATTTGTAGCTGATTGGAGCAAAAAAACAGTATGGTCAAAATATCTTAGGATTTGCCCTTTAAACTTCAGGCCTCTAACTTTTATTCTCCACATGCACATGTTAACAGTTTGCTTCGAATTGGCCAGGTTGAAAATTAGAAATAAGTGAGTAAGGTAGGTTTTTTAATGCAATTTTGATAGGAAGAGTAGTTATTACATCCATGAATTGTGTTAGATTAAGGAAATGAAGCATTCGGTTTGTATGTGAAACAGGGAGTCATGACCTTTCCTTCTTTGTTCTATAGTTTTGACCCCAAATGCGAAAGTGAGGGGTCATAGAGCTAGCGGCTGTTCTTAGCGGAGAAAAACATGGCTAAGGTCAGGACACGAAAGATTGCGAAAAAACGGCATGGTAATGTACTATTTCGGATTATATCCCCACATTATATGTTGTTTCGAGTTTCGATTCAGCTTGGCATTTTCAGGCTAGATCTAGCTTCCTGGGTTTGCATTTTTTTAATTTTGGAATATAGGCTAAAACGTCAATTTTTTTCATTTTTTCCCCAACCATGTCACTTGCTTATATTGATCATTGATATCACTATTTCACAAGTTAAACATGATTTATTGATAAAATCTAAAGAATTAGGATTGTGCTGTTGCATTTAAGTGCTCCTTATAATTCCAGGCTTACTATATAGACCTTTGTTTGAGGAAGTTCAGTTCGGCGTATGGCGGACCGAGACGAGTTTAGCCGACAACCGTGTACTGCTACCATAATTTTCTAATTTGAAAGTCACACAACTTCTGATTGGCTAAACCATTTGGTTTTGATTGGTACATACGGACATGGAAGTAGCTCCCTAGTACAAGGGGGACTACTCTGTGTGACAAATATGCTAGTACGGATTATAATTATGTCCCTTGCAAAGTTCTCCATATCAGACCCGAATCTAAATGTGTTAAATGAAGTCTTTCTCGTAACGTGTACTTTGTAATCAAATTTTCGATTTATGAATGAATCATAGAAAGAAAGAAAAAAAAAAAAAAGAAAGAAAGAAAGGAAGGAAGGGAGGAAGGGGCAGACGAACGGACAGACCGACAGACAGGCAATCCGACCCATTCATCCATAGACCAACCTTCTAACCAACAGTTAATAGCTATTGTTAGGGTGTAGGAATATCAATAAATAAGTAACTGGCCAATTCGTTTGTAATATTTTTCATTTTGATTATAATGTACTTACAGTATGTATAGATAACAAAAAATAGTATATATATATATATAACAATTAACAAACAAACAATGCATGAACATACAAACGATCTTCTTGACCTGATCCTAGGATATTTGAACTATTCTCTTTGAAAACGGGGCTTAATGCATCTGCAAAAACGTATCGACCCATGTCAGCCTGCGCGGATTGCGCAGGCTGACATGGGTTGAAACGATTTTGCTGTTGGTATATTTTCTGCGTATACGAGGACCTCTCTACCTAAGAATTCAGATGATTGTCAGAAAGAAACGGATTTTATTAAAGTAGTGGACCCGTAATAGAAAACAGCTTTTTCCACTATAACAATACAATACAAAATTTGCTATGATTAAAAATGAGTGTTATTTTACTACTTTAACCGAGCCACTTTCTCCTTTTTTTTCCTTCTTTGAATTATCATCTATAAATGTAAACCACTATATTATCATTACAAAGGGAGACAATAAATACCTCCCTTTTCTGGAAACTAGCAAAAGTATCAACAAATAATTTCAAGGAAGACATCAAAGGAATTTCTGGTCGCTTAAAAATGTGCAAAATCATCATATCTGTATAAATCCGTATTTATCAATCATCAAGAAATTTTATTCCATGCTGAACTAGAAGTGTTACGGGTCTACCACCTTAACCCTTTACTCCATAGATCTACTCATTTTGACGTATCAAAAACGGACAGCTTTTGAAAACATTGTGGGAAAAGGAGAAATTGCTCGTAACGAGCAATTTCTCCTTTTCCCACAATTTTTTCCACTCAATCAGATATTTGTATCATTTGACATCATATCTTTATTTTCTGCTGAAATGGAAGAGCCTGAAATTGGCATACCAGGTAAAGGGTTAATGCGAAAAAATGCGAAGATCTGCTTTGTACAATGTATTACTAGAGATGTATTAAACCGCGTTTTGCCACAGGGCGGCTCATTTATGATAGTCTTTTTATTGGAGATTAACTCGCTGTCTGCACATGTCATATTCTTCGAATATTCGATCTGTCTTATGTGACGCATCACTAGCCCCAAAAGCGGACAGACTGTAATATTACGCGCTATAAAGTAGCAATGGAGAAAATGGTTTCTATCAATACGTTTGAGGAAAAAATTGGCCTGTTTTAGACCGAGATTTCTCTAAACTGCTGATCATAGCTGTGTGAATCGCATGAGATAGCGTGTTATTGAGTAAACGTTTATTTTAGTTTGAAATTCAAAGTAACGGCTGTCGCGTAGGAAAGTGGTTCGGTTCTGTACCAAGGAAGTCCAAATTAGATAGATGAGTATTTATAGAATGCCATCTAGCGGGAGATAATGGAGATGAACTATTAGACAGAAAAGCGAGATTCAAAGTATCTTTGCAGACAGTTTAGATTCAAGATCAGACGGCACAGAATGTGCAGTCTGATCTGTGATCTACACTGCCCCATTATTAATTTAAAAAGAAACAACAGTCTTTGGGTGTTTTACAGTCATGTGCAAATTTTCAATTTATCGTTTTTGTTGTTAAAGTGACAATAGCTGCCAAAAGTTAGCAAGGTGGGTGATAAATGAATTAAAATCTAAATCATATAATTTAAAAGTTTTGAAATATATGTGACAATGGCGATCTGCTATTGAATGGCCGATCGGTCCTAGTATAAGACACATGCAGAGAAATTATCTCATGTTTCATTTTTGCCTAATTTAACCCATTACCACACAATCCCTACTTTTGACGCCCCTGAGAAAGAAGCCTTTTGAAAACACTGTGGGAAAAGGAGAAAATGCTGGTTACCAGCATTTTCTCCTTTTCCCACAGTGTTTTCTACCCTTCCCAGAACAAATATCAATTTTTCAGTCACCTTTATTTTGTCGTCTGCAGATGCTTTCAATTTGAACCAGTCTAAAATTTTGTCGTGTGGTAAATTCATTTTTTTTTTATAAGAGACACCGACAACAAAAACGATTGATTACTTTGTAAAATAAAATAATTACAAGAATACACGTGGGATCATAGTGATGAATGGAGAATTGTCTCTTTGCCAGCGATCTTTCTTTTGCCAAGGTATTTCCGAAAGCGGTCATCTGCGTAAAGAGAAACAATGGCCTTTAGATTTAAATCAGTGTGAGGAGTTACTTCCCTTTATACACTTTTTATTGTCCCAGACTGATTTTTCAGGGCTCGTATTCACCAACCACTCTTTAGAAGATTCTTAGTCTTATTCTTCAGAATTTTGTCAGTGTGAAAGTAACAGAACTTCTGATTGGCTAAACCGTTTAAACCATACGGTTTAGCCAATCAGAAGTTCTGTTACTTTCACTGTCAGAAAATCTTGAAGAATAAGACAAAGAACGTTCTTAACAATGGTTGGTGAATACGGGCCCTGATTGCGTAATAGCAAATGCGGAAATAGAGAGACAGTTTCGCTGTATCTTCCGCAAATATATGGTCATAATGAAATTTTCACACGTTTGAAGTTTTTCTCGTCAGTTCTTGTTGTTTTTTTAAATACAAGTATATATGTATAACGTGATAATCATTTCCGATCTCACTGTCAGATGATACAGATGTCACATGACCCAAATGTCAACTATTCACTTAATCACGGCATGTGACCAAGTCAGATGGACTTATTAATAGTTCTTTTTGCATAGTTTCAATATTACTATCACATCTTCTCTCCTTCTGGATCTGCTTTCAATAACAATTCTTATTTATTTCTCTGTTTATAAATTTTGCTAACCATTTGATTGGCTGAAACATTCTGTCCCACAATGTTTCAGCCAATAGGATGGCTAAACCGTTTCAGCGTTAAATTATAACTGAATTAAGAATGGTTAATGAAGACAGCCGTTGATCCTTCAATCGTAGCATGACTTTTCAGTCACGTGACCGAAATTCGATGGAAGCAGGTCACATGACCCAATGGAGCAAATCAGGTGGACTGGTGAGTGGCTTTGTGGACTTGAAGTGTTCTTGCTTGACAGAAACCTTTCCCGCAGACTGTGCACGTAAATGGCTTTGTCTTTGAGTGAGTATATCTGTGAAAAAGGTAAGAAAGAAGAAATAGAACTAACCATTCTCCGTGAAAAGCAGATTTAGTGCATCTGCAAAACATTTCGGACCAGGGCCTGTATTCACCAACCATTCTTAAGAACGTTCTTTGTTTTATTCTCCAGAATTTTCTGCATTTGTAAGTAACACAACTTCTGATTGGCTAAACCGAATGGTTTAGCCAATCAGAGGTTGTGTTACTTACAAATTTAGAAAACCTTGGAGAATAAGACTAAGAATATTCTCAAGAATGGTTGGTGAATACGGGCCCTGGTCAGCCTGCGCAGTCGGCGCAGGGTGACCTGTGTCAAAATCTTTTGCCGTTTGTCATTTTTCTGCATGTCCTATGACTCATACATCTCGCGATTTAGTCGTTGTCTGCGCATGTCATATTCTTCGAAGATTCAACCTGACTAATATGACGCATCACTCTCCTCAAAGTTAGGGGGATTGTAGTATTACGCGCTATAAAGTAGCAATGGAGAGAATGGCTTTTATCAATACGTTTGAGGAAAAACCAGGCCTGCTTTATCTCCACATTTCTCTTAACTCCTGATCATAGCTGAATGAATCGCACAAGGTAGAATTTGGAATTCAAAGTAACGGTTGTCGTGTAGAAAAGTAGTCCGGTTCTGTACCCAGAATGTCCAAATTAGATAGATGTGTATTTGTAGAATGCCATCTAGCGGGAGATAATGGTGATTCAATCGGTTCTTAGAAAAATATGGATTTTATGTATCTTAAATTGTTGGGTAATTTGCTTGGTACAATGCATAACGAAGATGCGTCACAACATGGGTTTCAGTAAATATAGCTACTCAAGTGCAAAACACTTTGCTGAGTCTTATCACATTTGCATCTTTTAAAGGGAGTTAATTTTACAAATTATCATATCGTCGGTTTACGTCAAAGACCTTGTAACTACAGCTGGTTTCAAGCTATGGTTACGAGATTTTGAATTAAAGCTACGATATAAGGCATGGTTTAATTTATGAGGCATGAGTAACAAGCCTGGATTGTGATCACCGAACGTATTCAGTCTTATTCTCGTTTTTCCTCCTAAATTTTGCCAGTAATAAATTACTAAATGTAGGTTGCCTAATATACAATTTAGAATTGTTTTGTAAGTGGGATCCTGGACAGTTAATATAAGTACTAAACGAATACATCCTAAATTTGTACCAGTTGTACATAAACAAATTACAGAGGAGTACCAACTAGTAGGTGGTGTAACTAATAAAGGGAGGTAATCTATCAGAGTAGGTGTAAGTAATCAGTGGAGGCAATCAATAAAGGGAGGTAATCAGTCTAAAATAACCCACCTATGATCCCTGAGATGATCCTGACGCCGGAAAGCTTTTCCACAAATATCACATGGAAATGGTCGTTCGTCTGTATGTGTCCTTTCGTGTATGAGTAAATTATAGCTTTTTGTGAACTGACGATAACAATATTGACAGATAAACTCCTTCTTGGCCCTGCAACAAAATTCCAAATATTTAAATTCAGTCTGCACCAAACGACAAAATGTTGGAATCAACCAAATTGAAAGAGTTTGCAAATGAAAAGTAAATGTAGCTTAAATGTAGCTTTCTTTAATATGATACATGTAGAAAACATCGTGAGAAAAAGAGAAAATGCTAGTTTCCTGCATTTTCTCCTTTTCTCACAATGTTTTTAAAGCACCTTTTGTTTATAGCTGTTGAAACTAGGGACTGTGTGAAGAAGAAGAAGAAGAAGAAGAAGAAGAAGATGAAGAAGAAGAAGTAGAAGAAGAAGAAGTAGATGAAGAAGAAGAAGATAATGATAATGATGATGATGACGATAATAGAAGAAGAAGAACATGATAATGATAATGATAATGGAAGAAGAAGAAGAAAAAAGGTACAAAAGAAGAAGAATATATTAATAAAAGAAAAACGAGGAACTTGGTAAACAGTTCTTTTGAAAAATCATACCAGACTCGGCTGCATTTTAAATAAAAGTCTGATATTCTTTTAAAAAGTATTTTCAGTACAAAGAATAGTCCCCAAATAATCACAATTCTAGGGTTGCTTAGTCTAAAAAGTTTCAGCAAAATGGACGATATAGATCAAAGACAAAGATGCACGTTTTGTGAAATCTAATCTTGATCTAGACAGGCAACAAGGGAAGAAAAATCAGAGAAAGGCGCTCTAACCTTTTCTTTCTGACTGAATAACTTGCATTTTCTCAATGGAAACATATCGCCGGTTTACTTCAAAAACTTCGTAACTACAGCTTGAAACAAGCTGTAGTTACGAGGTTTTTGAAGTAAACCGACAATATACAGTTCTGTGACGATTCATTCATAACCTGGATGAAAATAATGGACGGTGTAGATCTTAGATCGGACTGTACGTTCTGTCCAGTCTGATCTTGATCCACACTGTCCACAGTAGCTTCTGGTATCGTACGTCTATTGAATGAAAAAAAAAAAAGATAAGAAATAAAATATTAAAAGCAGAAATCAAATCAAGTAGTGTGTTACCTTTTTGTTCGTTTTGAGATCTTTGAACTGTGGATTTCAGATTGTGCATATTGCATTGGCTGGTTCCTATATCTCGCTGCATGTTGTCTGTACATGTATGTGAGAATACTGGGTACCAGAAAATAGACAAAAGAAATGTTTAGAAATAATCTTACAAATAAATCGAATGAACAGAATAGAGCAGACTTTTTACGCGGAGGTATAAATAGTTTACTATTTCGTCAAAGAAAATCTTAGAAAGATGTTGCCAATCAACTACACTCATCAAAACTTCTAAGTGACCACTTTTGTTTCTCATGTAAATTTGACCAAGAAATAGGCAGGTCAATAAAAACAGCTTTATAAAATATAACGTCGGTTTACTTAAAAAACCTATTAACTTCAGCTCGGTTTACTTCAAAAACCTCGTAACTACAGCTTGTTTCAAACTGTAGTTACGGGGTTTTTGAAGTTAACCGACGTTATGTGGAAGTTAGACATGGCATTTTAATGAAAAGATTCTCGATTTTGCCAATGGAAACCATCTTTTTTTTAAAAAATAAAATAAAACACATGGTTTGCGCATGCGCAGTGTCTATCAGACAAACCAGGTTAAAAAAAGACCCATACATTACTGAAATTTTGCCAGTAATAAGGAAAAACATGAGAACTATACTGCACAAAAATATGAACCAAGAGAAAGAGCTTGAAGTTTGAAAAAAAAAATCAAACAATTTTTGAATTTTCAGTATTAAGTGAATAATGAATGTTTGATAACTTCATTTCAATAGAACAAGTCAGTAAGTCTTTCATACTACGGCTGTAGTATACTTTTACGCCGTTCACTTATTCAAGGGTAACAACCTACGTCACAGGAAGTGATATCGGACCTGCGCATTTTCGTAACTTATGTCCGCCATATTGAAAAGTAAGTACGATATGAAGATAGAATGATCCTAGCTTGGGTGGATACAAACGGACTACAAAGACTCTCATGTATTTATCAAAGACATTAGATGAATACATTTAACATTCTATATATTTTAGACAGGAAGTAGATGTCTATATGCACAAACACTTTGACCAAATGTCAAAAAGTGATTGGGTTTTAATAGTTGGTCGAAGTCTATTCCATTAGTATAAGTAGTTAACAAAAGCTTTGACAAAAAACAAAGTCCCTAGGCATTATACGCTTTGGAGGTCTAAAGACTTTTTTCAGATCAATTAAAGGAACGATTACAAAAAATAAACAGTCTTACCAAACACGCACACTGACGTTATAACAAGGGTCCGATATCACTACCTGTGACGTCACACTGACGTACGTTGTGAGGGGTGTTATTCCCCAAAACATCAAAATAATTTATATGAACTACCTCTTTTCTGGAGAGCGGATGCCAAATAGGTCAACGGGGATTTTCTGGCTTAAAAGTGGCCTTTTAGAATTTTTGTTTAGTGTATCTTTTAATGAAGTATTAAACTATTAGGACCTGTTTTAGTAAAAAATTCTGTATACATGTGTAAGTAGACGGGTTACCTTAAATGTCTGTGATGTGCCATTGCATTGCTTATGACCCGGGCTGTATCATTCACCTTCCTGTCGTCTGTGACGTCATCAATGGGCTTATCTATGACGTCATCGTCTTCCACTGCACTTCTCGCGAGATTGGCGAAGTCGAAGCGGTGTTTTGGTTTAGCTGAAACAAGAAAAATAATATGGATACTTGTTGATCAAATAAAATATTCAAAAATGGTGTTTGGTGTATTTGCATAAAGTGTCAACCCATGTCAGCCTGCGCAATCTGCGCAGGCTGACATAGTTCGACACTTTTTGCTACTGGTAAATCTACTGCATATTGGGAGGACAATTTTTCCTCTTGATTCAGTTGATTATTTGACGAAATGGGATTTTTTATGAATAAATGATTAATTACTTTCTTTGACTAGTGTACCTTTGAGATAAATTGAACCCGCTTTCGCTAGAACGCCGCCCATAAACTCGTATATATTTAGATTCACCATCACTAAGAATGCTCTTTAGAATGGTCGGTGAATATGGACCGTGGAGTTTCTTGCCCAAATACAGTGCAGGACCATATTTTTCCAGAGCCGCTGGCTGCCTTCCCATGATACCATATTAGAAATAAAGATCAGAAGTAAGAAAGGAATTGACTGTTGTAATGACTATTGATAATAAATCCTCAGATTCATTGATTGATCGATTGATTGATTGTATGGTGTTTAATGCCGTTTTCAACATTATTTCAGTTATATTGCAGCGGCTAGTGCACCTATCCGTACTTTCCTGGAGTTTCTTTTACCAGTACTTCGCACAATTTGCTTTTCAAGCCACAAGCTGTTTTCCCAAATGATCATCGTCGAAACAATGGTCAGCAGTGGGAGAGGAATGAATCCTGTTGCAGTGATTATCATTAATCCTTGGAAAGCAATTGGCGAGCCGGGGGTCGTAGCCAGGGATCGAACCCTGGACCCCGTGTTCTCAAGTCCTGCTCGCTGCCCACTGAGCTATCGGGGATCGGACCCTAGAAGTAATTTGCCGTATTGGAGATTTGAAACAAGCGACCCCTAGTGTTCAAGAAGCTGAGCCTTACTACCTGCGCAATGAGGTTCGGGACCACGTGAATCAAGTTTGAATATGGGCTGAATATTTTCCAGAAAATAAATTTTAAAATCGTTCAATTTGAAAGAAGTTGCAGACAATAAGATGGTAAAAATAATATAAAAAAAATGTCAAAAGATAAGAATTGTCTTTCAAAGTGTAGAAAACATTGTGGGGACAAAAAAGGAGAAAATGCTGCTAACCAGCATTTCCTCCTTTTTTGCCCCCAATGTTTTCAAAAGGCATCTTAAATCACGCTTGTCTAGATAAAGATTTATTTGGATAAAGAGTTAACCCTTTACCACACAATCACCGGTTTTAACGACCTCGGAGCAAGAAGCCTATAGAAAACATAATCGTAGGAAAAGAAAATGTCGGTTAACATCATTTTCGCGCTCTCCCACAATATTTTCTAGAACAGATTTCAATTTTTGAGTCTCAATTATTTAGTCGTCTGCAAATGCTTTCCATTTGGACAAGTCTAAAATTTTGTAATTTCAGCAAAGGGTTCAATTGTTCATTCATGGCTAAAGGTCGTTTAAATATGCTTACGTTCTGGAAATTCTAAGTAGATCTAGTGACCCCACTTGGTGAAATGTGATGTACGGAAATCGAGGATTTAAAAAAAAAAGCTGATAAAAAGACTTGTGCCTTTATAGTGGTGGAGAAAAACTGAGAATAGGAAAGAGAGAGAGAGAGTGTAACAGATATTGTAAGTAGAGAGAGAGAGAGAGAGAGAAAGAGAGAGAGACTGTAACAGACATTGTAAGTAGAGAGTAGAGAGAGAGAGATAGAAGGGGAGAGAGAAAGAGATAGAGAGAAAAGGAAAGAGACAGAGAGAGATTGGGAAGGAGAGAGAAAGGGAAAAGGGGGAAGGAGAGAGAAATGGAAAAGGGAGAGAGAGAGAGAGAGAGAGAGAGAGAGAGAGAGAGAGAGAGAGAGAGAGATGGGGATAGATACAAAAGAGTTGAGAGAGAGAGACAAACAGACAAACAGACAATGATAGAGGGAGAGACAGACAGACAAACAGACAGGAGAGAAAAAATACATAGACAGACAGACAGACAGACAGACTGGAGAGAGAGAGAGAGAGAGAGAGAGAGAGACACACACACACACACACACAGAGAAAGGGAAATGGGGAAGGATAGACATGACGGAGAGAGGAAGTTAGACGGACACTGAATGGACAGAGACGGACGCGATCGGACATACAAAACACCGCAAAATACCGACAGAAAACCAGTTTTGTATCAAGAAGATTCACATGCGAATATCTAAACCGCAAAAAACAATTCTGATGCGTTAAATTCACGCTTCAAGTTTGAAAAGTATAGACTAAAGTAGCGGTTTCCTGATACTTCAAAACGACCCTTTATCGAAACCCCCTGGCCCCTTGTCTTTCTCCACGATGGTTGATAACAGGGACCTTTTGCGGACAGTGTAGATCAAGATCAGACTTCACAGAATGTACAATCTGATCTTGATCAACACTGTCTGCAATTTCAAAATCAATTAATTTGAATTCGTTTGAATTTGGCATTGGTTTTTAATCTTTTACCACGCAACTCTAAGTTTTAATGATCCTGGGAAAGAGATGCTTCTCAAAACAATGTGGGAAAAGGAGAAAATGCTGCAAACCAGCATTTTCTCCTTTTCCCACAATGTTTTCTACCCTTCCCAAGGAAAATTCAAACATTTAGGTAACAATTAATTTGTCTACTGCAAATTCTTTTAATTTGAAAAAGTCTGAATATTTGTCATTTTGTGAAGAGTAAACCCAATACTACACAATCCCTACTTTTGACTAACCTAAGAAAGAAGCCTTTAGAAAACATTGTGGAAAAATGATAAAATGATAGTAACCAGCATTTTCTCCTTTTCCCCACAATATTTTCTACCCTTCACACCTCAAATTTTGACTCACTTTTATTTCATCGTCTGCAAATACTTTCGATCTGGACAAACCTAAAATGTTGTCGTTTGGTAACGAGCTAAAGCCATCGAAAATGAATTCATTTGCAGGGAAAACGTTAACACTCCACTCTAATACAAATTTATTATTAACTTGTTCATTGGTAAAGTACTTGTATTTTTACATGCTAAAAAAAATCCTCATTTGAACGGCATGAAATTATTGTGAGAACAAGAACGTACTGCCTGTGACCAGCATATTTACCCAAAATTTAAAAAAAAAAAATCTTTTTTTCTTTTCCCAAGTTCTTAAAACGTAGGGTCATTCATTGACGCTCAAAGCTCACATGACTGTGAAAATAAAACGGAAAATTTTCAACCAGGAGAAAAGATCGTAAGATAACAAGGTTGTTTTCTATTGCTCGAAAATCTCTTAAATTTAGAACTACATGTATATATGAGAATCAGTGATCAGACCAGGCATTCTATGACAGTCTAATCTTATTCTATACTGTATAAAAACACAGCAATACTCATTCAATATTACAAAGGTCGAAACACCATTTTATAATTTGATTTCGCTTTGTATGGTAGTGGACCCGTAATAGAAAACAGCGATTTCTACTGTAATATTATCCCACAAATTTTGCTACGTTTGAAAATGACCCGGGTATTCTACGTAGAGAAATAACCCCAGGGTCATTATTCTACGTCGAGAAATGAGCCATGGCTCATTTTGTAGGGGAGGGTCATTTCTCTGCATCACACCGGATCAAATACATATATATCACAGATAATTCATGTTTAAAAGAAAGACATAGATCTAGAGGATATTTGTTTTTTTTGGGTGAAAGATAGAAATTTATTTCATCGAGTGAACACCATCGGTAATATTTTCACGAGTGGCGCAGCCACTCGTGAAAATATTACCGATGATGTTCACGAGATGAAATAAATTTCGATCTTTCACCTAAAAAAAACAAATATTCTATTTATTTCATGCTTTTAACTCTTTCTGGGAGGAGCTTTATCAAAATCCAGTTCAGTTCTTTTCCGTTATTCCCCGTGGCGAACCCCTCCCGCTGTAGCAACGCATTACAACATTACGTCAAGCGCGAGAAATGTAAAGTATATGACGTCATATTTCCCATCTGGTTGTTAGGCACGCGCAACTTATCTAGGCAACAAGAACGTGAAAATCGGTATTTTCACTGGTCATACCAGTGTAAGATCGAAAAATATTTTCACTGCTATTTCTCGATATCCTACCGGAAAGCATGAAATGAAACGTTATGACAATGTATGAAAGTGACTAAATGATGATTCTGAGATAGTTTTCTTATTTCAAAGCAATTATAAATAAAATGAGCAATCTTCATGATGATGATATCTGTAGCTTCTGAAGTCATCAACCATATCGTCGGTTTGCTTCCAAAAACTCGTAACTACAGCTTGTAAGAAGATGTAGTTACGAGGTTTTGGAAGCAAACCGACGATATGTGAATTTGTTATATGACGGCACTATGGTGGAGGTACGATAAAACCCCGTTTCACAGAAACTTGGCTCATAATACAATGCGTATTATCAAGTGTTTTCCCAAGTGACGAAAAACGGGAAATCCCCTGATCTTATATTTTGAAATTTACTCTAAATCCCTTGGCTGCTTAAGCGCGACTAGCTGACCTTTTGCGGACAATGTAGATCCATGATGAGACTGCACAGAACGTGCAGTCTGATCTTGGATCTACACTGTTCGATAATGCGATATTATTCCACAAAACATAACTTTAAAATAGCAATATTATTGTTTTACTATCGATATTGAAATTTTTTTTATTTTGCAAAATAAAAGGTTAAGTCGTGCAGCAATAAATATGTTATGAGCAAGTCGTCTTTTTTCTGAAAATTTGAATATGGTAATAAGCATCTTTTCTTTTCGCCCCACAATGTGTTCGACCCCTTAAGCCCCAAATTTCTTCAGTTAAGACGACTTGAGTTAATATCGTGAACAATTTATCGTTTGGAATATGACGTTTAAAATTTTGTCTTTTTGTATGAAGATTTAGTTCATTTCTATATTGAATGACGAAAAATAAAAGAAATAATGAAGGAAATGATATACATGTAGAGGATATTTGTTTTTCCAAAAAACCCAAATACCATATTTATTTTATGCTTTTAACCCTTTCTGGGAGGAACTTTATCAAAATCAAGCACAGTTCTTCTCAGTTATTCCCCGTGGCATACCCCTCTCGCATAGCAACGCATTACAATATTACGTCAAGCACGAGAAATATGAGGTAAATGACGTCATATTTCCATTTGGTTGTGAGTCACGAACACTTTACTTAGGTAACTAGAATATAAAAATCGGTATTTTCAATGGTCGCACCCGTGGAATATCGAAAAATATTTTCACTGCTATTTCTCGATATCCTACCGGAAAACATGAAATCAATATTTATATATTTAAAAAAAGGTGGTCTGAATTTAAACATTTTGTTCATTTGGTGTACTGCAGTAAAATACCCAACTGATTTTCATACAAATAAAAACCAAAATTCTAGACTTATCCAAAATGATTGCATTTGCAAACAATAATTAGATTGTGGCTCCAAGTTTAACAGTCAGAAAAAAAAAATGTAGAAACGGAAAAAATGCTAGTTACAAGCATTTTCCCTTTTCCAACAATATTTTCTGAAGCTCTTTTCCTCGGGGTCTTTGAAAATTGGGGATGTGTGGGTAAAATTTCTTTTTTCTTTTCTTTTTTTTTTTCCCAATCTGACCTCCGAAGTTGTTTACTTTTTTTGTGCCTTAAAGATGCATTTATTTAACCCTTTCCCAAACGACAAACCTTTGGACTGGACCAAATTGAAAGCATTTGCAGACGACAATTCAACTCTTGCTGAAAAGATGATTTCTGTCTATGATAGGGTAGAAAACATTGTGGGAAAAGGAGAAAATGCTGGTTACCAGCATTTTCTCCTTTTCTCACAATGTTTTCAAAATGCTACTATTCCAGACCCGTAAAAACCAGGGATTGTTTGGGAAAAGGTTAATTCAAAATTATGTACATTCCATAATACAAACGAAGAAACCATCAAAATACTTGTTATGCGCTTTAATAATTTCTATCCGGCTGTTCAATTGCGTGCTATTGTATGATCATTGTATGATCATTGTATTATGTAAGACGGGATATGGCTAGCAACACGCAAAAAGAGACGTTCGGACTTTTGCGTACTTTTGCGTAAAGTGTTGTCTCGGATCAGCCTGAGAAGTCCGCTCAGGCTTATCCAAGATGGCACTTTCCGTTTTAATATAAATTTCTTTTTTGCGCGAGTCTATACTGTGGTATAAAATCGAATGTAGTCGTAAAGTGCCGTCTCGGATCAGCCTGCGCGGACTGCGCAGGCTGATCCGAGACGACACTTTACGCAAATCTCCGAATGTATCTTTTTTGCGTGTTTCAGGCCGTATTATAAAAGTGTACGTGAATTTAGTCATGATTGCCTATTGTCTATTTTCTGTGAATGCAAAAACGTCAAGCCTCTGCGACAGAATGGCAGATCAGCAACAGTTGAAGTAGTAGTGGTAATAGTAATAGTAGTAGTAGTAGTAGTAGTAGTAGAAGTAGAAGTAGTAGTAGTAGTAGAAGTAGTAGTAGTAGTAGAAGAAGAAGAAGTAGTAGTAGTAGTAGTGCAAGTACTGGAATTAGCATCAGAAGTAGTTATAGTAGTAAAAGAAGAATACATGTACATATTTTTTAATTTTTGTACACTTCTTTCATTTTGAATCAGTTTTAATGCATATTGAAAATTTACAACCGAAACGTACTTAAAGAACAGCATAAACAAACCCATCTATGAGACGAAAAGGTTTCTAGATTAAGGAAATAAAAAAAAGAAAATACGAAAATTGATCTGGATAACATTTCTTTTTAACTGCAACAAGAACTATTTTTAAAAAAGAAAGAGGCCGTGAATTTGAAAGTAAAATAGACAGAGGTCCTTATTACAAACATGACTACATTTTTAGCCAATCATAAATCTCTATTTATTCATTTATTAACAGTACCATAAACTAGGTCAAGGCAAAACATATTCAGTTTCGCCGGTAAAAAAAAATGCACTATAGAACCTACCATGAGCCAAAACATGTAGGTTTATAAAAAATAATGGACATTCTTCCGGACTTTGGACAAAAAAGTTTGCCTTCCTGGTATCTTTCTTAACCCTTTACCACACGATAATGACTTTTGACGAACTTGAGGTAGAAGCCTTTTGAAAACATTGTGGGAAAAGGAGAAAATGCTGGTGTCCAGCAAAAAGTACATTATGCTAGATTTTTTTTTCTCATTTCAGTAATATTTCTGAGAAAACATCAGGGAAAAAAAAAAACTCAGGTTAGAATTTGCTCATGATGTTTTCTACCCTTCTCCAATCAAATTTCGATTCTGCAGTTCAGTCACATTTATTTTGTCGTCTGCAAATGCGTTCAATTTGAACCGGTCTATCAATTTGTCGTTCGTTAAAGAGTTATAAAAAATATTTACATAGATTATAAGCCATCTGCTTATAAGGTGTTATAGTAAATTTCTATAGTCATAGATAATTGTTTAAATTACTAGGTTTAACGAGGGATGACTACGTGGCAAATGTAGTTTCGAAAAAATTAATCCAAGTAGGATGTAGGAAGAAGGTAGGGGCCGAATGTCAAGGAACTCTTCCCCGTGGAGGAAAGGGAGCGGTCTACAGTTGCTAAAAATCTTTCGATGTCACAGTATTACACGTGGTCTGTTGGCTTTCTCGTTCATTGTCTGAGTTTTGTAACAATCATATTTTTAACATGCTATTAATGAATATTATTTATGAAAAGTCGTTTATTTTTTTATTTTTTGTAGAAACAAATCAAATAGACCTTTAATAAATATCTTGAAAAAACACTTACTTTTAGCCTCAAACGCCCCTAGATCAGCAGAAAAATTGATAAGTATTACAAATAATTTGACAGTTGTTGAATATCTGATGCAGAACAAGGCATGGGCCAAAGAAAAATGGAGGGACGAAAAATGTATAATAGGCGTGGCAAAAAGAGCTTTGTTAGGGAAAAAAAAAAGAGTAGGAAGTAGATAAGGGCCGAATGTCAAGGAACTGTTGCCCCGTGAAGGAAGGGGAGCGGTCCACAGTTACTGAAAGTGACTCGATATCATCAATTAGAATCAGTACATCAACATTTTAAACTCTTTATCACACAATCCCGACTTTTAACGACCCGTTAAAAAAGAATTTTGAAAAAAAAAATGTGGGAAAAGGAGGAAATGCTGGAAACCAGCATTTTCTCCTTTTCCCACATTTTTTTATACCCTATCAAAGAAATACTAAATCGTTTGACTTAACTGATATTGCCGTCTGAAAATGCGTTCAATTTGGACAAGTCTAAAATATTGTCGTTTGGTAAAGAGTTAACAAGAGGGGTCATGGAATGTTACTTTAAATATAGCACTTGGTTTATACGCACTCTCGTGTTTTTATCTAAATTGTCCAATATCCCAGGACAAAAATATCATAAAGAAAAATGCAGCTTACGTCAAACTTGCTATTGCAAAACGACAGGAAATATTATATATTTATAGATCTTAAAAGCTCACTCGCTACTTCTTGTTTATTTCTAATCAATATACTTTTCAACTTCTTTCTTACATATCTTTTTTGTAACATCTCGATTGTATCTCGATTTTATTTCCATGTACCACGTTGTTTTTGTATATTGAATGTACAACTGACGATGTACTTTGTACAAGTTATAATAAAATTCTGTTCTGTTCCATTCCGCTAAAAGCATGTTCGCATTAGTCTGTTTGGAATTGACATTTTTGAAAATTAGCAAAAAACTAAATGTCTGTGGTTTTTTTCCCCTTTTTGATCTTAAAGCAGAATTTATCGCAAGACCATGACAATATGATGTTCATAACTTTTTCCGTCTCATGGAAAATAAGAAAAAAACATCATCATCAATGTATTCCGCTAATACAATTTATTGTTTAACTCTTTACCACACGGGAAAATTTTAGACTGGTCCAAACTGAAAGCATTTGCAGACGACAAAATAACTGTGACTAAAGAATTGATTTTTTTTTCTGGGCAGGATAGAAAACACTGTGGGAAAAGGAGAAAATGTTGGTTACCAGCATTTTCTCCTTTTCCCACAGTGTTTTCAAAAAGCTGCTTTCTCAGGGGCGTCAAAAGTAGGGATAGGGTGGTAATGGGTTAAGGCAAAATTAGATTGAGCCAAAAGTTTTTGTGGTGTAAACATAATTTTTTCTTTCTAATTTTTCTCCCTCGCAATGTGCAGATTTATTTTATTTATAATGTCCAAAAACACGCAAGATGTTAAGTTTAAAAGCCCCGTGGATAAACAGATTTTCCACTTTTCAATATTTTTAAATATTCTTTGATTATTCACTCATAGTAAAGATAGATAAATAAATAAACAAATAAATAAATATGGTTTAGGGGTGCGGTCCACAGTTACTTAAAGTGACGCGATATCATCAATAGCTATGAGTATGTCAACATTTTAACACACAATTCTGTATTTCTAAAAGAAGTGAAATAAGAAATAGCTTATGGAAATACAGATTTTCTGTTGTTACCTAGACAAAAAAAAATTAACGCTAGAGAACGTTTTAAATGTCATCCAAATATGAGAGAGAGAGAGAGAGAGAGAGAGAGAGAGAGCGAGAGCGACCGATCAAAAAAACAAATAAGCCAACCTGTATACTAACAAAGACAGAAAAGTATTGTTTGTCTTTAAGAAAGATATAAACCCACTTACCTTTATGATCTAAAGCTGGACTAACACTTTCTGCCGTCGTTGGGCTCGAACAGCAGTCTGAAGCCGGGGAGCAGGGCGAGGTCGGCAAGGACTGTGGCAGAGATCTTCGGGTCGGAGTTTCATAGGTATAAGACGGACTGTTGGCCGGCTGTTGGTGAGTTTTGTGGTTCAAACCCAGGTATAAGCCCTGCAGGTGCATCATGTAATACTGTTCGCTTGTCATTGATGGGTGCCAAAGCCCGTATTGCGCGTACGTAGCCGGGTAATGTGGATGTACGAGGGTCCCTTGCTGAGATGTTAGCGTAGGGATTGGTTTATAGATGAGGGGGTACTGTGTATATTCCATCTTCTTCGGTCTGAAATAAAAAAAAATGCCGAAAGTTAATTCAGTGAATTCAATAAGTCTTCACCAAATGACAAAATAAATTTTAGACACGTCCAAAACGAAAGCCTTTTTAGCCGATATAGGCCTACTAAAATTTATATATTATGACGGTAATTTGTCCGTGAAAATGCAGAAAAAACTTGTGGGAAAAGGAGAAAATGCTATTTTGCTCGTGTTGCTCATATTTTTAAGCCATGTTCTAACAGAGAAGGGTATTGTTATAAGTAAGACATCAATGGGGAGGTCATCAGACTGCCACAGAATTTGTTGTGTAAATCCATTTTTCTTGCGAAATTGTTCTGATATACAGTCTGTTTCGTCATGATTTTGGAAATAAATCGAAATTAAAA
Organism: Tridacna crocea; assembly: GCA_943736015.1. Lineage (NCBI taxonomy): Eukaryota > Metazoa > Mollusca > Bivalvia > Cardiida > Cardiidae > Tridacna > Tridacna crocea. The sequence continues at coordinate 2,210,757 of OX031071.1, forward strand.
ATCCGAAATAGGAAACAGACGTAGTTTATGTTTATATGACGAGTTTCAGAAAAAAAATATTTGTTACATTAATTTGCCATGGCTGTAAATGACCTCTAAAATAATTGTACATGTAATTTTTCATTCAATAAATAAATCTAAGCAGAAGAAAAAATAAGAACAATTTCGTTAAAAAAGAGAAAGAAGACTGCTGGACAAGATCATGCCACTTGAAAACGCGACAAGAAGGCCAAATAATCGTCAAGTAAAGCATATGACGTTTGCGGCACTTTCACATTTTTTACATGTACCAAAATGTATTGAAATACCGTAATTTAAAGCTAATAATCTATTTGAAAACATTGATGCTGACCTCTCCTGGGCCTGTATTCATCAACCAGTCTTAAAAACGATCTTTGTCCTATTCTCCAGAATTTTCTACATTTGTAAGTAACACAACTTCTGATTGGCTAAACCATTCGGTTTAGAGAATCAGAAGTTGTGTTACTTACAAATTTAGAAAATCTTAAGGAGATTTAGAATATTCTCAAGAATGGTTGGTGAATACGGGCCCTGGCTTCTTTTTTAACAGAAGGGGGCTTAATGTATCTATCCGTAATGCATTGTACTAAGAAAGATATCATGTACCTTTTCCGGCGGGTGTGGATCAAGATCAGACTGCACTTAACGTGCGGTCTGATCTTGATCCTACACTACCCGATAAGGAGATGTTGTTTCCCAAATCATATCTTTGAAATAACAATATTCGAGTACTTCGTTATTTACCAAGATAAGGGTTAACCCATTACCACACAATTCCTACTTTTGATGCCCCTGAGAAAGAAGCCTCTAGAAAACATTGTGGGAAAAGGAGAAAATGCTGGTAACCAGCATTTTCTCGTTTTCCCACAATGTTTTCTACCCTTCACAAAACAAATTTATTTTAAATTTTCAGTCACTTTTAATTTGTCGTCTGCAAATGCTTTCGATTTGGATAAGCCTGAAATATTGTCGTTTGGTAATGAGTTAATCATTGCTATATTTCCTGTCCAATAGCATCATGTGCTCTTCAGTTAACTCATTACCAAACGAGAATATTTTAGGCTTGTCCAAATTGAAAGCATTTGCAAACGACAAAATAAAAGTGACTGAAAATTTGAAATTTGTTTTGTGAACGGTAGAAAACATTGTGGGAAAAGGAGAAAATGCTGGTTACCAACATTTTCTCCTTTTCCCACAATGTTTTCTAACCAGTTGACAACAAGTTTCAGTTTTTGAGTTCTATTTATTTTGTCGTCTGCAAGTGCTTTCAATTCTGACCAGTCTAAAATTTTGTTGTTTGGTAACGTGTTAACCCATTACCACACAATCCCTACTTTTAGGCCCCTGAGAAAGAAGCCTTTAGAAAACATTGTGGGAAAAGGAGAAAATGCTGGTAACCAGCATTTTCTCCTTTTCCCACAGTGTTTTCTTCCCTTCCCAGAACAAATTTCAATTTTTCAGTCACCTTTATTTTGTCGTCTGCAAATGCTTTCAATTTGAACCAGTCTAAAATTTTGTCGTGTGGTAATGAGTTAAACCCTGCATGGCTCAAATATATACAGTCCGTATCTTTTCGGCGACTGAAAGAAAATATGTAGGCTTGACTTAAACAGTCGGAAGATATAGATTCAAGATCAGATTGTTCTGTGCCGTCTGATCTTGGTCTATGTCGGCCATTGTCTCGGTTCCTTGTTTTTGTTAGTCTTCTTCGAGGTCGTTGTATTTTTTTATTTATTAGACAAAAAAAAAATGTTAATGATAATTTAGATGCATAATCAAAGTTCTGATCATCATCATCATCATCATCATCATCATCATCATCATCATCGACATCACCATCATCATATGTTTTCTTTTATTTATTATACAAATAATAATAATAATAATAATAATAATTTAGATGAATAATCAAAGTTCTGATATTTTTTTCCGCTTCAATCATCATCATAATCATCATCATCATCATCATCATCATCACCATCATCATATGTTTTCTTTTATTTATTAGACAAATAATAATAATAATAATAATAATAATAATAATAATAATAATTTAGATGCGTAATCAAAGTTCTGATATTTTTTTCCGCTTCAGTCATCATCATCATCATCATCATATGTTTTCTTTTATTTATTGGACGAAAAAAATGATACATAATTCAAATGCATAATAAAACTTCAGATATTTTTTCCCGCTTCAATCATCATCATCACCATCATCATCATCATCACCTTCGTCATATGCACAATAAAAACAAAAAGTGGAATAAATCATGAAAAGAATGAAATTATATGAGTTAATTACCTTACTGCATACAAATATATTTTCACTCAATTAATAAATTATTTCTCATTACAATTATTTTGAATTAAAACAATTTCTCCACTTTTTCACCGACTTGTAAGTAATCTTCCTTTAAATCTCGCCCGAGACACAAAGATTAATCCAACTTTCAGTATCACATACATATTTATCTCCTAATTCAAGAGCTTCCTACCGTCAGCCAATCAGAAGCTGGCATTTCAACGCCAGACAGATCTACTTATATCACGTGACGTTCTTTTGTTACGTGCTCGGTCTTCATTTGCATATACTGATGGCGGTTGTTGGGGCGCCTCTTATCTCAATTGTTTAGATTTATGTTTCTTCGAAGACCTGATATAAATTCGACAAAACATTGCGACAAGTGGACACAAAGTCATCACAGCTATATTTACTTTCTAACCCTTGTCCTTCTATATAAAAGATGTTAATCTTTTTTCCCAATAGGATAAACCCAAACTTTCCATGTTCAAAGTTACGTTTTGGGAGAAAAATATTTCCTAATCGGACAGTGTAGATCCAAGATCAGACTACACGTTCTGTGCAGTCTGATCTTGATCTACACTGTCCGCAATAGGTGAGTGGGTCAGTGAGTCGCGCTTCACAGTCGAAGTGTTAACTCATTATCAAACGACAAAATTTTAGACTTATCCAAATTGAAAGCATTTGCAGACGACAAAGTGAACTTAACTCAAAAGTTGAAACCAGTGATTATTTGGCCAACTTAATGATTTGGACCTTTTAAACTGGGAACAATTGCCCTGAACATTTTCGATTTCAAAGTTGTCTGCGTCAAAATAAGTACATGTAATGTAACAATAGACAGTGTAAATCTAAGATCAGACCGCACGTTCTGTGCAGTCTGATCTTAATCTAGAATGCATGCAAAATAACTGAATTCGGTTCCTCCTTTTAAGGACTTAAATCTGCCTATTTTGATACAATGAGTTTCAAGTATGCTTCCTGAAGGGGTATTATACAGTATTTTCAACTTGATAAAATGCATGTTTTGGGAAATGTTTTTTTTTTCTTTTTCGAGTGAGTGTCATTCCATACATAGTCATAATATTAACATTAAAGTATCTGCATACCAGCTAAGTTAAAAAAAAACTGTCTCTCTCTTCATAGTATTTTTTTATCAGACCCAAAAATTTAAATGGAACGAGAACAATAATAACCCATTGTTTAATTCTCATACGAAACGACAAATTTCAAACTCGTCCAAATTGAAAGCATTTGCAGACGATAATTAAAATGTGGGTCAATAGATGAAGTTTTTCCTTGATAAGGAAGAAAACATTGTGGGAAAAGGAGAAAATGCTGGTTACCAGCATTTTCTCCTTTTCCCACAATGTTTTCAAAAGGCTTCTATCTCAGGGTCGTAAAAACCAGGAATTGTTTGGTGAAGGGTAAATATTGAAGTATTTACATACCAGCTAAGTTAAAGAAAACTGTCTCTCTGTTTATTATATTTTTTTTTAATTCAGACCCAAACTTTCAATGGCACGAAAACAAGAAAACTAACCCATTGTTTAACTCTGATACCAAACGACGAAATTCGAACTCGTCAAAATTGAAAGCATTTGCAGACGACAAACGACGAAATTCGAACTCGTCCAAATTGACAAAAAGCATTTGCAGACAACAAATTAAATGTGGCTCAAAAGATGAAACTTTTCTTTGATAGGGAAGAAAACATTGAGGGAAAAGGAGAAAATGCTGGTTACCAGCATTTTCTCCTTTTCCCTCAATGTTTTCAAAAGGCTTCCGTCTCAAGGTCGTAAAAATCAGGGATTGTTTGGCAAAAGGTTAACATAGTTTTTCTGCCTCCAGATAGACCATCATTTATCTTATAGCTGTCCATACAGTTTCGTGTTTTACGACCCCGAATAATGAAGCCTTTTGAAAACATTTTGGCAAAAGGTAGAAAATGAGAGTGACCAGCATTTTCTTCTCTTTCCACAAGAAAAAAAAATGTGTTTCTTCTTGCTCCGAGATAAATCCTATAGTTTTGTTTAATATTTACATCTTATTTGTTCTCGTCTCCAAATTAATGTCATGAACATGCAAAAAGTCGATAACTCCGTGATCTGATAAAAAAGTAAAAATCATTATGGCAAATGGAGAAATGCTCCTTTCACCCCATTAATTAGCAAGTGCATAAATGTAAGACCTGGAAATAAGCGAATAGATTCACTTTTCGAGGTTGTTTTCAAGATCTTTTACTTAATTTTAATTAAAGATATTTTAAAAAGGCAGAGCTTCAGACAAGAGGGAGCGATGGTATTCTAAATCCATTGTTATGCATTCGAGCCGCGCCTACTGATCTGAGTCTACATTACTTATAGTTTTTTTCCATTGTATATCCACCCAAAAATTGCCATTGTAATATTCGATCTTAAAACGTTACATTTTATGAAAATGGTTGACCGCTAGAACAATTTCACCGTTTCGGCGCCATGGAGTAAATCAAAGGTTTTAATGCGGACGGGACAGATTAAGTTCAGACTGCACGTTCTATGCAGTCTGATCTTGATCTATCCTGTCCGTCATGTCGTCGGAAGAGATTCATGTTTAAAACTTCTGATCAAAAAGACTTCTATCCTGCCAAATAACTAACATGGAACGTTCAAGCTGAAATCAAACCCCAAATTTTGCTATTTCATTTGTACTTAAGGGGGTGAAAATATCTCCATATCGGACAATGTAGATCCAAGATCAGACTGCACGTTCTGTGCAGTCTGATCTTGATCTAAACTGTCCGCTCAAAGGTCCTTGAGTCACACTTAGCAGCCATAAAGAGTTAAATTGTTGAATTATCTTGAAATGGACATCTTGCACTATCTCGCTGTAATTTCGTGCGGTTGTTTATTCGTCGGCGCGGTTATCGCCATCAAAAGGCAAGAGATATCTTATTTGATTATCCCCTCGTAATGATTGAATTAACAAATAGTTGTTAGAGTATCAATAAAGAGCTCGTCGCCTCGTTGTTTGGACAGAGAACGAGCGCTTCTTCGGTGTGTGTTAAAAGTATCAAAATTGTCCGCCATTGTTTTGCACCTTACCGGAAATGTAAAGAATTCTGGGATTATTAGATTCTCACCTTGGTGTATACTATTTCCGCTTCGCTGATTTTGTGCTATACTTTTTTTTTTGTTCTTCTTTTTCTGTAAGTAATGTAATGTCCACGAAAATTGTTACTTATCATTTTTTAAAATAATTCTCGTTCTTTTTAAAACATTTTCTTTTTTTTTTTAATTTTAAAAGATGAGAGCTGTTTGGAAATTGGGACAAATTCTAAATTGTCCTCGTGATATTTGGGCTAACCAAGACGTAAAAGACTGATAAGGCTGGAGAAAAAAGTAAATGGTAGGAAAAAAAGCCGAGGGTGGATTAAGATAAAAGAAATCCAGTAAGACACAAATATATAAGGTGGGATAAACAAATAGTTTATATTTGCATGTGGATTTTGAACCATATAAGACCTAGAAAACCAGAATAGTCCACGGGGAAAAAAGAATATTATATTTTACAGAGTCTTGTCCAAGAAAGAGCTTTATACGGTTATCGGAAAGAAAGTACCAAGACGAAAAGTATCGGGTAAAAAACTCTTCACCAAACGACAAATCTAAAGAGTGGTCCAAATTGAAAGCATTTGCAGACGACAAAATAAATGTGACTGAAAAGTTAAAATTTGATTTGGGAAGGGTAGAAAACATTGGATCAATTAATGCCAGGAATGAAAGTATCAGTCAAATATCTACAGCAAATAACATATTAATTAACCCAGTACCACTCATTCCCTACTTTTGACGCCCCTGAGAAAGAAGCCTTTAGAAACATTGTGGGAAAAGGAGAAAATGCTGGTTACCAGCATTTTCTCCTTTTCCCACAATGTTTTCTACCCTTCACAAAACAAATTTCAAATTTCAGTGACTTTTATTTTGTCTTCAGCAAATGCTTTCGATTTGGACAAATCTAAAATCTTTTCGTTTCGTAATGAGTTAACTTGATCTCTTTTTTGGGATCTGATACTTTTTTCCTGATCCTTTTTTCTGATACTTTCTTTCCTACAATCCTTTACACATTTTTTTCTCTTAACATTAAAAAAAATCATTCTTAAATTGTTCTAAAATAGAACATTGTGCGACTAATTTAGAAAAATGTGGCTTAAACTGTAGCGTGGGGGGAAAATGTGCTATTTAGATGACTTCACATCAATTCAAACACTATTTCACTGATTGTTTCCTACTGTTGGCGCACCCTGTTAGCTAGTCGACTCTTTTTGTGCTATTCTTTATCATATTTGTCTAAGATCTGGGGTTAAACAAATTATAAGGAAATACAGCACTTACACCATTTTGAATTTCTTATTAAAAACAAAAAGAACAAAATTGTAGATGTTCTACATATTTGTCTAAAATCTGGGATTAACCCTTTCCCAAACAATCCCTGGTTTTTACGGGTCTGAAATAGTAACCTTTTGAAAACATTATGGGAAAAGGAGAAAATGCTGGTAACCAGCATTTTCTCCTTGTCCCATAATGTTTTCTACCCTACCATAGACAGAAATAATTTTTTCAGCAAGAGTTGAATTGTCGTCTGCAAATGCTTTCAATTTGGTCTAGAACAAAAATGTGTTGTTTGGGAAAGGGTTAAACAAGTTATTAGGAAAGAGAGCGCATACACTACTTTGAAATTCTTATTGAAAAAAAAAAAAAGAACAGAATTGTAGATGTTATACATATTTGTCTAAGATCTGGGGTTAAACAAGTTATTAGGAAATAAAGCGCATACACTACTTTGAATTTCTTATTTAAAAAAAAAAAAGAACAACAAAATTGTAGACGTTATACATATTTGTCTAAGATCTGGGGTTAACCCATTACCACACGAGAAAAAATTAGACTGGTCCAAATTGAAAGCATTTGCAGACGACAAAATAAAGGTGACTGAAAAATTAAAATTTGCTCTGGGAAGGGTAGAAAACACTTTGGGAAAAGGAGAAAATGCTGGTTACCAGCATTTTCTCCTTTTCCCACAGTGTTTTCAAAAGGCTTCTTTCTCAGGGGCGTCAAAAGTAGGGATTGTGTGGTGATGGGTTAAACAAGTTATTAGGAAATAAAGCGCATACACTACTTTGAAATTCTTATATAAAAAAAAGAACAACAAAATTGTAGATGTTATACATATTCGTCTAAGATCTGGGGTTCCACAAATTATGAGGAAATATAGCGCGTACACTACTTTGAATTTCTTATTTAACCCTTTCCCAAACAATCCCTGGTTTTTACAGGTCTGGAATAGTAGGCTTTTGAAAACATTGTAGGAAAAGGAGAAAATGCTGGTAACCAGCATTTTCTCCTTTTCCCACAATGTTTTCTACCGTATAGTAGACAGAAATCATCTTTTCAGCAAGAGCTGAATTGTCGTCTGCAAATGCTTTCAATTTGGTCTAGTCCAAAAGTTTGTCGTTAGGAAAAGGGTTAAAAGAAATAACAACAAAATTGTAGATGATATAAATATTTGCATTGTATCGTAAAATTTTCCTCTTTGACTTACTCTCCAAATCACTATTTCTAACAAATATCTACTGGGTTATTTCTGGTTTCACACTTAGATTCTTTCAATCTTTTTATTGTTGTTACGGTCCTTTGCTTGCTTTGACTTATGTGAAGCTGTATATTTGGAATGTCAAATTTGTGTAATTGACGATGTATTTTGGGTACAAGTCATATATAAATATATGTTCTGTTCTGTTCTGTTCATATTCATCTAAGATCTGGGGTTAACCCTTTACCAAACAACAAAATTTTGGACAAGTCCAAATTGAAAGCATTTGCAGATGACAAAATTGATGCAACTCAAAAATTGAAATCTGCTTTGGGAAGGGTAGAAAACATGGTGGGAAAAGGAGAAAATGCTGGTTACCAGCATTTTCTCCTTTTCCCACCATGTTTTCAGAGGCTTTTTTTTTTTCAGGGTCGTTAAAAGTCGGGATTGTGTGGTAAAGAGTTAAACAAATTATGACGAAATAGAGCACTTCACTACTATAAAATTCTTATTAAAAAAAGAACAACAAAATTGTAGATGTCAGAAAAAATAAATGCGATTCACTTGTTTTTGAAAATATTTACAACATTAAGTTGATAATTATGAATTTGCTCACCTTCCAAGAATGTTTTTACCTTTGAAAATTACAAAAAAAATGTTGTCTTTTTTCGTTTTCTTTCACCAGTAAATGTCTTCATGAATGTGAATAACTCTACACTATGTGTCATGGTATTCCGTGTTTACTAAATGAACTTGAGAGCACAGGCTTTTCAAAACATTGTGGGAAAAGTTCGAAAAACAATATCACTAAACCAACCGTTTTTCCTCTTACCACAATGTTTCCTACTCTTTCAATAACAATTTTTGATCATTAGAGGTATTTGCTTGCAAATACTTGTGAAATTGACAAGTCCAAATTTCGTGGCCTTGTACAGAATCCCGAGAAAACATCGCGTGCTGGGCTAAAGTCCAGTGTGATCTGAAATAGGTTTTTACGGTTTTCTCTTAACCCTTTCCCTGGTTTTCACGACCTTGAAAAAGAAGCCTTTTGAAAACATCGTGGGAAAAGGAGAAAATGCTTGAATCAGTATTTTTTCCTTTTCCCACAATGTTTTTTTCCCTCCCAGAACAAATTTATATATTTGAGTCACATTAATTTTGTCAATCTGCAGATGCTTTCATTTTGGACCAGTCTAAAATTTTGTCGTATGCTAAAGAGTTCACAAAACGAGAACATTTTCAACGCGACCAAAGTGAAAACTTCAACAGAAGGCAATTTAAATCACGTCCAAACTATTATTTCTGACCTTTTTTACTTAAAAAAAATGCTTGTTACCAACATTTTCTCCATTTTCCACAATGTTTTTAAACGCTTTCTTTATTATGGTCTCTAAAACTTGGAACTGACAAGTGAAGGGTTTTTTTGTCAAGTCGGCTTATTTTTCTTACAGGGAAATTGTGATTTTTTGCGCAGTTCGGAAATTTGACCTCGATATATAAATGGCTTTCAACTGCTAAGTGCGCACTTATCTTTATATCGTTAACAGATGATCCTCGCGTGACTAAATGTCGCTTGTTCAGTCTCCGGACATTATGACCACCCCTCATAGCTGAAGTGTTAGAACAGAACAGAACAAATTTTATTTTTGCGACAAGTACACAGTTTTACATAGTCCATGACAATACAAAGACAATAAGAATGAAAAAAAAAAACACCAGATACAAGGCGAGCATGACGTAAAATATATACTTAAAGTCTTACTACTGGATAGAAAAATGCCGACGGAAAAGTGTCGAACATGCAGACAATGTGTAAAGTGCCGGACAAATAAGCTGGACTTCCTCAATCAAGCAAACAGCCATGACTTAAAGACCTCATCCCATCCATGCAGCGCTCAACTGCAAAAGCAGCAAGTTTCAGGTCACTTTAGGTTGTGGGTCCGATCTCCACGGCTGGCCATATAAAAGATACAAATACTAATGGTCTTTCGGATGAGATGTTAAAAGATTTTTGTCCTTACTGAAGACACTGAAAACTCGTATCTCGTTTTATTTTTTATGCACATGTTACTATGAACTTAGTCTGTTACTAGTATCACGCGTTAAAATTTTAGGCCTGTCCAAATTGAAAGCATTAGCAGACGACAATTTCAAAGTGGTTCAGTTGGTGAAATTTTTCCTTTGATAGGGTAGAAAACTTTGTGGGAAAAGGAGAAAATGCTGGTAACCACTATTTTCTCCTTTTCCTACAATGTTTTCAAAAGGCTTCTTCCTCAGGGTCGATAAAAGTCGTCATTGTGTGGTAAAGGGTTTAAACATTATTTTTTCTATTTTGTCTATATATTTCCAAAATCGACCTTCTATGTATAAATGTATTGTACTGTTAAAATCCAAAGTAAAGATATCATGAAGAAAACTGCGGTCTGCTTAAAAATTTCACATTACAAAACGACTGAAAATGTTATAGAACTTTTAAAAGTACTCTCTCTACTGCTAGTTTATTTCGATAATTCGATAGATTAGAATTTTGAGAGAATTTTTCATTTGTTCTAGGTTAAAAAAAAAGGCCTAAGCAGTGTTCGAGCTCCAAACTATTGGACCAGAAGCCATCTTTACAGAAATGAACAGAACAAATATTTTTATTTGATTTAAACATAAAAGTTTCTCATCCGTACAAGATTATTTCTACATTTCTCAAAGGTCTTTATAAGTGAATTAATAAATATTAGAAATAAGTAATTGGGAAATGATCATATACATTGATATATGTGTTAAATAAACACATATTTTGAGAGTATAATCTCTAAGACTGATTATCCAAATAATTCATTTTTTTTCAGATGGCAAATTTTATGAAATAAATAAGATTTTGAAGGGTCCTTTTATCATTAGAAGAAAGCAGCTGACAAAGTTTTTACATATTCGGTCTTATTCTATAATAAGTACCAATATATCTTTTTCTTATGAATTCATATTTACAACAAATGAAAATAAAATGAAACTCGTCCTCTATGTCTCCATTATGACATATATTACAGAGCCTCAAATTTCTTTCTACCCAGTTCCCACTATAGCGACCGGTTTGTATATGTAGACAATGGGAAACTGGGCAACCGGAAACTGACTTTGGGTAAAGAAGATTCGAACATGGAGGAACAGGTTTCCGAGGATCAAAGGTCACCGCTGTTTAATCAATCACACTAATTTATCGGTATCTATCAATACAAATTAGCCAATATAAGGGTAATTCTCGACAATTAGATTATCGCCCCCTCTTTAAGTCCCTTAATTCCTCTTTAGAAAAACTATTTGACTTATTCACACCTGCCGCCCCTCCTTCCCCCACCCCCTTTTTCATTTTATCCATATACGGTTGACTCAACACTCTTTAACTCTGTACCACAAAATACCTACTTTTAACGACCCTAAGGAAGAAGCCTTTTAGAAAACATTGTGGGAAAAGGAGAAAATGCTGGTAACCAGCATTTTCTCCTTTTCCCACAATGTTTTCTTCCCATCCCAAAACAAATTTCAATATACATGTATTAAGTCTCATTAACTTTGTCGTCTGCAAATGATAGTAATAGTCTTTTTGAAAACCTTGTGGGAACAGGAGAAAATGCTGTTTAGCAGTATTTTCTCCTTGTCCCGCAAGGTTTTATGTCACTTTCACAGACATTTACAATGATCAGCCCACACAGGCTGACCTGGTCAGAAGCATTTTGCCATTGGTCAACTTTCTGTATGTTCGAGGGCCAATCTATCTCATGATTAAGTTGGTTGTGAAAAGAGATATTTTGTCATTATAGATCTATTTACTTGTTTTATACTGCCTGTTACCATGTATCACGGAGAGTAGATCTGTAACAATTCTAATGCAGTTTGGAATAAAATTTCTTGATAGTTGATAAATATATACAGATACAGATACACAGATATACTTTTGCACATTTTTAACCGACCAGAATTTTCTTTGATGTCCATCTTGAAATAATTTGTCTGTTAGTTTCCAGAAAAGGGAGGTAATTATTATCTCTCTTTGTAATGGGAATATAGTGGTTTTAGATTTATAAATTATAATTCTAAGAAGAAGAAAAAGAGGAAAAGTGACTAGGTCAATGTAGTACAATAATACTATTTTTTTTTTTTCGCATGGCAAATTATTTCGGATAATATTACAGTGGAAATAACTGTTTTCTATCCGAATTCATCAAAATAATTGGCTTGCGACACGCGGAAAGGGGCAATCGAACATTTGCGTAAAGTGTCGTCTCGGATCAGCCTGCGCAGTGCGCGCAGGCTAATCCGAGACGGCACTTTACGACTATCACGTTAGATTTAGTGCTACAAAAGACTATCGCAAAACATAAGTTAACTGAAAAAGGAAAAGTATCGTTTCGGATTAGTCTGCGCTAAATGCCCCCTTTTCGCCTGTTGCAGGTCATATAAGAGAAAAGGGGATCGGTCTGGAACCAAGACTAGAACCTGGGTAACCCTTTACCAAACAATCCATGGTTTTTACGGCCCTGAAAAAGAAGCCTTCTGAAAACATTGTGGGAAAAGGATAAAATGCTGGTAACCAGCATTTTCTCTTTTTCCCACAGAGCTTTCTATCCTACTTGAAACAAATTTCAATTTTTGAGTTACGGCTATTTTGTCGTCTGCAAGTGCTTTCAATTTGGAACCGTCAAAGATTTGCTGTGTGGTAACAGTTAAGGGTCCCGTCTTTATTGACTCTCGGGGATAATGCGGGCTTATCACATACTTATTAGGACAAACAGTGCATTCGATAAAACAATTAAACCCCTTTATATCTAACGAAACCCCGTCTTGTTTTTCCGGGACCCCGACGAAGAATGTTGTAGAAAACAACGTGGGAATAGGAGAAAATGCTGATTACCAGCATCTACTCCTTTTCACGCTTTGTTTTATTCTATTCACCGTAGTTAACAAATGTTCATAATTCATACATATTTACATATAAATTTTTTCGCTAATATTAGATTTTCCGATTTGGTCGGGGCAAAATTAAGTTAACCCTTTACCACACAATCCCGACTTATAAAGACCAGGAGAAAGAAGCCTTCTGAAAACATTGTTAGAACAGGAGAAAATGCTGGTAACCAGGATTTTCTCCTTTTCCAACAATGTTTTCTTCCCTTCCAAAAAGAAATTTCAAATTTTAGTCACTTTTATTTGTCGTCTGCAAATGCTTTCAATTTGGACAAGTCTAAAATTTTGTCGTTTGGTAAAGAGTTAAATGGTAAACAATTACCTAGGTCGGTTTGTGGGTATTTGCAGAAAGTTTATTGTATTTGTAAACTAGCTATATCAATCGGTCCCGGCTTTATTCGTACCATAATTGGGATGTCGGTATTGTTACACAAAAATCTCCTTTCTTCTAACGGACTTTCCGATTTGAGGTCTGTGCTTTATCTTTTTACCAAACGATAACATTTTAGAGTGGTCTAAATTAAAAGCATTTGCAGAAGACAAAATATACACCTTTAACCCTTTCCCAAACAACAAGTTTTAGACTCTTCCAAAGTGAAAGGGTTTGCAGATGACAATTTCAGAGTCGATGAAAATGGTAGAAAGTTCTCCAAATGGGATGAAAACACTGTGGGAAAAGGAGAAATTGCTCGTTACAAGCAATTTCTCCTTTTCCCACAGTGTTTTCAAAAGACTTGTACTGCAGACACGTAAAAACCAGGGTTTGTTTGGGAAAGGGTTAAATATAAAAATAAAATTTAAAAAAATGTGATTTTTGCTTTACCCTTTCCCAAAAAATCCCTGGTTTTTACGGCCCTGATATAGAAGCCTTTTGAAAACATTGTGGGAAAAGCAGAAAATGCTGGTAACCAGCATTTTCTCCTTTTCCCACAATGTTTTCTTATCTTCACAAAACAAATTTAAGTTTTTCAGCCACTTTCATTTTGTCGTCTGCAAATGCTTTCGATTTGAACAAACCTAAAATATTGTCGTTTGATAATAGGTTAAAGTTAGGAAGAATTTTAATTACTCGAATACCTAAAAATAATTTAAGATCTTCGAGTTTAAAATAACCCTGGCACCGAAGACTTTAAAAAATGTGGAGAAAGAAAGAGAAAATGCTGTTTAACGTTTTTCATTTTTTTTTTTTTTTTTTTCAACTAAAAAAAAAATATATGTTTTTTTTTTTTAGAAGGGCGGGAATCTTCAAACAGGATTATGTGGAAAATAGTTTAATTGGCATAAAACTAGCAACAACATATTTATGTTACATTTAAAAAAAATATCTGATAAAAGTCTTGAGTCTGAGGGTTCTAATATCCGTGAAGATTTAGATTTGCTCAAATTTAGGTTTGCATCAATGTCTTTTTTTTTTTGTCTATATCTAAGACAATCTAAATGAGGCAGGGTGGATAAGGAATGCATGTCACAGGATGTCACACTGACGAAACAGCAGGCAGTCCGATACACAATCTTGTGTATTCCAAACAGGCAGGCATTGTCCAAGAAAAACTATCTGACAAAGTATATGGAGAGAGAGAGAGAGAGAGAGAGAGAGAGAGAGAGAGAGAGAGAGAGAGAGAGAGAGATGAATATGTTCAGACAGATAGTAACCCAGTTCAGAGATTTATATTTAAATCATTCCAGTATTTTCCAGTTATTTAAATAACTATTCTGAAATACGATTTTAGATTCGACATAAAGTGTTATTGTCGATCAAAAAATGAATGAATGAATGAATCAATCAATCAATCAATTATTTTTTTTTCTCTTCTTTTTATTCTTTCTTCTTTGGTAAAATTTTGTACCTTTATTGAATCTGTGCTTCTTACAGTTGAAAATGAAACATAGGTCATTAATCGAGCACTCTTTTTTTTTTATAAATTCTAAATAAAATATATTTTACATTATTATCAAACTGCACTGTATTATTAGGTAAATTAAAGTCTAAAAGATTGCAGGAAAAGGAAAAAAATGTTCTGGAAATCAGAAATTTCTCCTTTTCAACACATCGAAAATAAATCGCATTTAATGATCCGAACTAAACTTGTGGCTACAAAAAAACGCTCTTAATTTTAACTTTTTATCAAACAACTAAATTTTAGACTGGTCCAAATTGAATGCACTTGCAGACAACAAAAGAAACGTACCACAAAAACTGAAATTTGTTTCCGGCAGGGTGGAAAACATTGTGGGAAAAGGAGAAAATGCTGGTTACCAGCATTTTCTCCTTTTCCCACAATGTTTTCAAAAGCCTTCTATCTCAGAATGGTAAAAACCAGGGATTGTTTGGCAATGGGTTAAACTTTGTAGTCAAATGAACGAATAATCCTCTGGCAAAAGGGGGTATAATGCAATTTCGTGATGCAGCATTCGTGAAGCAAGTTTTTAAATAATCATAGGTTTACAAAATCTTACTTGTCTCACAAACGGTCGCAACCTAAGGTAAAATGGTCCTTTTACACGCAGAAAATTTACACAGAGTCTTACAAACAAAGTCACCAACATTAACACAAATGAACAAATGCATAGCTGAAATATAAACCGTCTCTGGCGAGGTTCGAACCCATGGCTGACAAGACCCTCATTTTACGAAGTTTAAAAGACCAGTACCATAAACACTGAGCCAAAGAGATATAACCCCAACGCAGCCATGCATGAATAAGAGGTCTCCCGTAACAATAGTAGGTAAAAAAAGTTTCGAGCAGGTTAGCCTGCGCGGACTGCGCAGGCTGACATGACTCGACACTGTTTTCACATACACGAAACCCTTTTTTACGAGAATGACCCGTACCGAGAAAATAAATTCCTACCTTTCCTTTTTTTTTTCAACTCTTTTCTCTCTTGTTGTTCGTATATTTCACAAAATGAATCTTTGTTGTGTCGTATTTTTATATTTTTCTTCGTCGATTATCACTGTGGTGTTTTTTCTTTTAATCTGTTTAAGTGATATCCTGAATTAGGGTGATATCTGAAATGAAAATGCGAAGCATAGATAGGATGCAATGCCTTATAAATTAAATGACAGTCGATTGTGTATTAATTTTGTTCTTTCGTCTTTGGTATATACAGCACCAGTGTGACATGGCACTAGCCAGTAGTTCACTGGTCCACCCTTTACACAATAAATACGTTTAACTTTTACGTCCGTATGGAAAGAAGGGGTGTTGAAAACATTGTGGGAAAAGGAGAAAATGCTGGTAACCAGCATTTTCTCCTTTTCCCACAAGGAAGGATCCAGTTATTTGAGTTTTATTTAATTTGTCATTTGCAAATTCTTTCCATTTAAATATGTCTAAATATTTTTTTTTTCTGTCAGGGTAAAGAGTTTCAAATTTGAAAGGATGCTTTTCAACACTTCCCTACCCGGTTGTTTTACCGAAACCAGTTTTGACACGACATCCAGTATGCATATGTCGTAGGCCAGATTGGAATCTAGGCAGATCCGGAATCTGCGTAGACCAAATTAGGATTCAAATTCTGTGTAGATCAAAATGCATTGTTTTCTAATATTTTTTTTAAACATTTTGATTTAATTATGTTTACAATTGAGAGGTATTTTCAATTAAAGCATTTTATATGATTTTTCCACAATCGCTCTGTTTTCAAAACATTCAACATTTATATTTATTCTGAATTTCTGACTAAAACTTCTTTTATTTTGGGGTTTACATTTAAAAGTAAGATGATTCATATGTAGACGCCCTATATTCAACGAGAAATTATCAAAATTTGGTTAAGGCAGATTGTAGAGCTGCCTAGCTAAACTGGAATCCTGATTTGTTATAGACAAATTCCAGTTTGGTCTAGGCTGATTCCGGATCTGCCTGGATTCCAGTTTGGACTACGACACATATACCAAGATTTGAAATTTTAAAACATTGTAAGAAAAGTGATAAAGTTCATTTTCTGCTATGATAATTATGCCATTCTAAAAGTTTCCAAGTTTAGCAAAATATATTTTCAGGTTGACCCTACGTTGATACTTTTTGTAAAAATGCATTTAATCCCATTTTCACAAAACATAGCTCATACGTAAGGAACCATTTCTCCTTTCGTCTAACTGTTCTATAATACTTATCTATATATCATTGATTTATATTTTTTATCCATTAAAAAAAAACATGAATTATTTTCTTAGCCAGATAGTTTGGGTGAGTATAATTCTTGATTTATTTTACCTTCATGCAGCTTCATTTTTATACATTTTAACAATTTTTTTTTTAAATCTCATATTCGTGCAAGAAATACTACCTTATGTATGAACAGTTTAACAGTAAAATATAGGTAGTTGTTTAAGATTGATTTTCTTATAGCGGGCCATTTTCAAAAGAAATTATACCTAACGAGTTATTTCTCTTTTTGCCGCAATGTTTTTCTCTTACTTAATGTACAAAGACCGAGATCCATATATATTTTTCATTTCGAAAATATTATTTTCAGAAATATTTCAAAGTCAAAATGATAGCTGGGTGTCTAAAATGAAATTCCAATGAATCTCTCCGCATTCTTCTTTTAAAACCTTATCTCGTTAACTCATTACCATACAACAATATTTCTGGCTTGTCCAAGTCCAAAGCATTTGCAGACAACAAAATAAAAGTGACTGAAAATTTGACACTTGTCTTGGGAAGGGTAGAAAACATTGTGGGAAAAGGAGAAAATGCTGGTTACCAGCATTTTCTCCTTTTCCCACAATGTTTTCTAAAGGCTTCTTTCTCAGGGTCGTCAAAAGTAGGGGTTGTGTTAAAATACTAAAATGTAATTTTTAGTTCGATAGAAAAAAAAATAGTGCTATTACAAAAAAATGTTTCAGGGAATAATATCTCATAAATTGGACAGTGTAAATCAAGGATCAGACTGCACATTCTGTGCATTCTGATCTTGATCTACGCTGTCCGCTAAAGGTCAGTTAGTCAGGCTAAGCTAGAAACAGGTTAACATGGAGAGAGAGAGAGAGAGAGAGAGAGAGAGCTAATTTATTGTGTTTTGTGTGGTCCTTTTTGTGTTTTATCGATATTTATTGATATCGTTAATTAATAAATACAGATTTTGGCAATATTGTCCCATATTGTGTATTTCATGTTTGTATATTTCTGTGATTCTTGTCACTTGTCATCGAAACCTGTCAACTTTTGGCGCCTTTTTTCAGTAGCTCTGTCAGTCTAGTGAAGACAAAATCTTGCTCTTGCCCATATTGAAAGTATTAGCAGACGACAAAATAGGTGTATGATTGATTAAGTGATTGGATAGCGTTTAACACCGTTTTTAACATTATTTCGGTTGAGTTGCGGCGGCCAGTGCACGTATCCATACTTTCCTGGAGTCTCTTTTACCAGTACTCCACGCATTATTCCTTTCAATTTCTCTTGTTGTCGGATGGTTTTCGACTACTGGGGTTTTATAAATCAGAGTTTAAAGGCTTTGGGAGTATAAGGATGATTTGTTTTTGTACTTTTGTCAAATTTTCGTCCCAAAATCCGACGGGCCACTTTTAATGTCTTTCCCATGCTCATAAATTTTGACAATGTATCAGTAAGAAGAAACATGCAATTCGTTGGTTTACTTCAAAAACCTCGTAAGTACAGCTTGTTTCAAGCTATAGTTACGAGGTTTTTGCAGTAAACCGACCAATTGACTATTGTTCGGAGATTTGAGTAATAGCTAATTAAAACTTGTCACATGAAACCATTGTTTCGACTCAAGATGGTTCTACTGCGATAAGATCTAAACGACCCCCGTACAGTTATACACAAGTACGCTATCTTTATTATGTCAAGGACAGGTTCTCTTGAAAAAAAAAAAATACGAAGCCTTCTGCACGTATGTAACGTCTGATTTGTCAGTTTTATTCTTCTTCTTCCCTTTAACTCTTTCCCAAACGACAAATTTTAGACTCTTCCAAACTGAAAGAGTTTGCAGACGACAATTTTAACTTTCATAACAATAGCAGAAAATTCTCCAAACGGGCAGAAAACACTGTGGGAAATGGAGAAATTGCTCGTTACGAGCAATTTCTCCTTTTCCCACTGTGTTTTCAAAAGACTTGTACTGCAGACACGTAAAAACATGGGTTTGTTTGGGAAAGGGTTAAAGGTGGTCCTTCAGATTTTGGGATGAAAATTTTATACAATAATACAATAAAAGAAATCATCCTTACACTCCCAAAGCCTTTTAATTTTCATTCACAAAACCCCAGTAGTCAAAAATCATCCGACAACAAGAGAGCGTAGAGATTTACTACGGCCCAGGTCGACACCGACAGGAAACACGTTCTATCCTATCTGTTTTATATGAGCAACTCACTCATTTACATACCGAAAAAAAATACACAGACAAAGCTTCAAACCTAGCGTCCGAAGAAGACATTCTGGAACACATTTACATGTTTGTTATGTTATGTTTAAGCGCCATCAGAAACATGCAAGTCACTTCATATCCCCACAATGCTATTTTTGATTTCTGGCATGAAATTAAAAAAAAAAAACCTAAAGAGGCTGCGTAGCCTTTTAAGGCAACACCGTCAAAAAGCCTCCTTTCTTTTTAATTTTGTGTTTTTTGATTATTGATGATTTGTATTGTTTTTTTTTTCATATAAATTTTAGTGATTATTATATATATGATTTTTAATTTCGTGAAATACGAAAAATCTAAATACCCATCTTTAAGCCAAACTAAAAACTTCAGACTTGTGCAAGTGAAAATAAACCCCCCCTTCAGCCCACGGTAACCTGGGCCTTACATACTTAGGACTTTTCGAATTTACAGGAAAATCCTGCAGGTCTGAGGCAACTGTATACAATTTGACGCGTCATTCTTATTTGTTTTAACCTTTTCCCAAACGATAAACTTTTGGACTAGACCGAATTGAAAGCATTTGCAGACGACAATTCAACTCTTGCTGAAAAGATGATTTCTGTCTATGATAGGGTAGAAAACATTGTGGGAAAAGGAGAAAATGCTGGTTACCAGCATTTTCTCCTTTTCCCACAATGTTTTCTAAAGGCTTCTTTCTCAGGGTAGTCAAAAGTAGGGATTGTGTGGCAATGGGCTAAAAGCCTTATCCTATGAAATAACTAAAATGAAACTTTCAATGCAACAATAAAAATCCAAATATCACTATTTTAAAAGGTATGTTTTAGGGAATATAGTAATATCTCCTTTCGCACAGTGTAGATCAGAGATCGGACTGCCCGTTTTGTGCAGTCTGATCTTGATCTACACTATCCCCAAAGGCCAGTGAGTCGTGCTTAACAGCTAAAGGGTAAACAAGCTACAAACTTTAGACTTGTCCAATTGAAAAGAAAATAAAACAAACTTGAATTCCGGAAAAACTGGGGCCTTTCTAAAAACTATAGACTTTTCCGTTTGAAAATAAGCAAAGAAGCGTTTGCTTCATCATATTTTTCTATTTTTCTTTTTAAATCAAATCATTTAAGGTAAAAAAGGGCCACAGACCTTAAAGACATGTACATGAGGATCAGAGGCGTATCCAGGAAATTGTCAGCGTCATCATAGTCGTCACTGTCTCATGAAAATGCATCATCATCATCATCATCATCATCATCATCATCGTCGTCGTCGTCGTCTCTATACCGTCGTCGTCATCGTCGTCATTGTCGTCGTCATCGTCGTCATTGTCGTAGTCATCACCATCATCGTCGTCATTGTCGTAATCATCACCATTATCGTCGTCGTCGACGTCGTCATCACCATCATCGTCGTCATTGTCGTAGTCATCACCATCATCGTCGTCGACGCCGTCGTCATCATCATCATCGTCATCATCATCGTCGTCATTGTCGTAGTCATCATCATTATCATCGTCGTCGACGTCGTCATCATCATCACCATCGTCGTTGTCTACGTCATCATCATCATCATCATCATCATCGCCGTTGTCGTCGTCGTCACCATCATCATCATCATCATCATCAAATTTCATGAAAACCCATAATGATTTAACAAATAAGATTGTAAGAAATCTCATAATAATTATGATGATGATTATAATAAAAATCTTCATCATAATTCTAGTTTACGGATTATAACTTCGAAATTTCGAAAGCATTTGCTCAAACGATAAAATAAACATAGGTCAAATGATATTTTTTTTCCTCTTTTGTCTCTGACAGAAATTATCGTTTATTTTTCCACCATGTTTTTAGAATAGTAGCCTTTCGAAAACATTGTGGGAAAAGGAGAAAATGCTGGTTACCAGCATTTTCTCCTTTTCCAACAATATTTTCTACCCTATCATAGACAGAAATCATCTTTTCAGCAAGAGTTGAATTGTCGTCTGCAAATGCTTTCAATTTGGTCTAGTCCAAAAGTTTGTTGTTTGGGAAAGGGTTAAACATGCAATTAATCGATTAGAGGGTTATAAAATAAAGATATTTCGTTGGAAAGATACCCTCGCCGAAAAAGGACCTTTTTTTTTTAATGTACGCCGTACTCTCTTTTTCATGACACTTTGTTAAACAACAACAACAAAAATAATAATCGGCAGATTATCATAAAGAACACATGTATGAAGTTTCATCAATTTTTGTAAAGGATTTTAAAAGATATCTGTCCGGAATGTACGGACGAAAGAACAACGCAGAAACTGCCCCCATCCCCCCACCCCCCCCCCCCCCCCCCACACACACACACAAGACGGGAAGGCGGGGAAATGAAAAAAAAAAAACACACAAAACTTGAACGATTCGAATTTCTAACAATTAATTCT
The DNA here is from genome assembly GCA_943736015.1 of Tridacna crocea. NCBI lineage: Eukaryota > Metazoa > Mollusca > Bivalvia > Cardiida > Cardiidae > Tridacna > Tridacna crocea. Next base: position 2,232,377 of record OX031071.1, read on the forward strand.
GTAGACGGTACTAGATAACCGCTTACTTTATTTCCGAGTATTTCAGCCATTTTTTGACTAAATTCATTACCAAACGACAAAATTTTAGGTTTGCCCAAATCGAAAGCATTTGAAGACGACAAAATAAAAGTGATTGAAAATTTGATTTTGTTTTGTGAAGGGTATAGAAAACATGGTGGAAAAAGGAGAAAATGCTGTTTACCAGCATTTTCTCCTTTTCCCACAATGTTTTCTGAAGGCTTCTTTGTCAGGGTCGTCAAAAGTAAGGCTTGTCTGGAAATGGGTTAAAGTGGGAAAGAAAAGATTGAAAAAAGGTAAGAAAAAAAGAAAGGAGGAAAAAAAGGGAAAACGAATAAAAAAGAAAGAATTTATTCCTCCCTATATTTCAAACAGTTATGAAGATTTATTTTGTGTCGAAAATAAACTAACGGGACCATTGTAATTAATGTAAAAAAAGAATGTCATGGATAAAAGTGATAAAAATGATAATATTTATACCAGCTATAACTACGATAATAATAATAATAATAATAATAATAACAATAATAATAATAATGATAATAATAATAATAATATTTTCCTCAATAATTTCTTAGCTCAAGTATTCTTTGTCATTGAAGTACGATACGCAATTAGAAAAAGATTTTCGTACTTTTCCGGAATATACAAAATTAGAAATTATAAAAAGATTTTCGGTAAATACATAATTATAAAAATATTTTCGTTCCTTTCCGGAAAATAAGCTAACGTCGTTACAATATTTCGTTCGTTCCTTTCCGGCATGTATAAACATTTTTGCGTCTAAATCAGGCGCCGTTTACATCAACTTTTCTAAGTTGCAGTTTATTTCTCGAAAATTTCACAATTTTCAAAGAAAATGTAACTACACGATGGGCTAAACCCCTCTGGTTTATCCAACAAAAATCGTGTAAGTTTTTACGTTTCACAGTTAACCCATTACCACACAATCCCTACTTTTGACGGCCCTGAGAAAGAAACCTTTAGAAAACATTGTGGGAAAAGGAGAAAATGCTGGTAACCAGCATTTTCTCCTTTTCCCACTGTGTTTTCTACCCTTCACAAAACAAATTTCAAAAAGTTTCAGTCACTTTTATTTTGTCGTCTGCAAATGCTTTAAATTTGGACAAACCTAAAATATTGTCGTTTGGTAATGAGTTAAACTTAGAACATCATTGTAGAAATTTCATGAGCCATCAAACATTTTTCAAGTCTAATTTGACTAGCTCCAAAATCTCATTACAGTATCATCAACTGGTTTAACCCATTACCACACAACCCATACTTTCGACAACCCTGAGAAAGAAGCCTTTAGAAAACATTGTGGGAAAAGGAGAAAATACTGGGTAACCTTCCTTTTCCCACAATGTTTTCTACCCTTTCCGAAAGGAATTTTAATTTTTAAGTTTTTAAGTCACATTCATTTTGTCGTCTTCAAATGCTTTCAATTTGGACATGTCTAAAATTTTGTCGCTTGGTAAAGAGACAACCTTTCAAAAACAATCCCGAAAAATACAGAGTTTGCGAAGAAAAAATATAGAAAAGAGGTGACAAACATTTTCTCCATTTTCTACAATAATTTAATCCTTATCATGCTGAATAAATGAAATAAAAATTTTCAGTGAAATAAAAAAAAAAATCTTAACTTTTGCTAATTCAAAGTTAGGGTTTAGGGAATAATCTCCCCTGACCGGACGGTGTAGATTCAAGATCAGACTGCACGTTCTGTGCAGTCTGATCTTGATCTACACTGTCCGCAAAAGGTCAGTGAGTAGCGCTCAGCCGCCCAAGGATTAAAAGACGAATCCATTGATCTGAGTCTTATAAAATTATTTATTAAACAACCAAAAGTTTTTCCGATATTAAAGAAGAAGGGTTTTTTTTGAAAGCATTTTATCCCTTTCCCACGTTCTTTTTTACTCTACAAAAACAAATAAAAAAAATCAACGAATTTCATTTTTTTTTCAGTCACATTTCTGATAATACCCGAAAATACCCCCAGTCCAGATAACTTTCAAATTTTATTATCTGGTAAATTCTAATGAATAAATATGGCATTCTATTTTCTCAAAGTCAAAAATGAATGTTTTACTTTGCTGTCTCATAAGCCAAATTGGGCCGGGTGCCACTATTACATTTAAATATATCTAATGTTATACCGGATATATTTATTATTGTCACGCTGTCACAATATACTGTAACAACTTACTGTTTAAAAAATTAAGAAAAACTTGTCTCTAATATCTAAGAATTAGAATTTTCTGTCTTAAATCAGCCAATATTTTAAGACTTAAACCGGATGCAGCATAGCAGAACGACTGTACACTATTATAGATCAAGATCAGATTTCACAGTTTGGGTAGAAGTTACAGTGTCCGATCCTTCAAATTTCGCTTGCAGTAGGAATCTTGAAAAACATAAAATATAGTCTCTTTAATCTGAAATTTGCATTTGAATTATTTCCATGAATTAGGCTTTAAAATTTACACTTTAATCCCACAATGACGACTTTTAACGACCCTGAAAATGAAAAGCTTTTAAAAGCATTGTAAGGAAAAGGAGAAAATGCTAGAAACCAGCATTTTCTCCTTTTCCCACAATGTTTTCCACTCTATAAAAAAAAAAAAAAAAAAAAAAAATCATTTCATATGAGCCACTTTGAAACTGTCATTTGCAAATGCTTTCAATTTGGAAAGGTTTAATATTTTGTTGTGCTGTAAAGGTTTAAAAGACCTTTAAATGCAAATGAAAAATTTGAAATATGAAAATGAAATGTTTTAATTCAGCACAATCAATCAAAAATATTTTAAATAGATGACTAGGAATATTCCGTAGATTATCGAACTGTGTAGAGCACGATCAGCCTGTACAGAAATTAGAGTTTGAGCTTGTTCCACACTGTTCAGAAAGATTAGCCTAATGCAGCCCTCAACTGAGAGCTTAATGTTAAAGATCTTGAAATTATTTTCGTAAATTAGAATAAGAAAAATAGACATGTATTTGGAACTCGTAAGCTGGTATAATGTATAGAAATGACCTTCCCCTAAAAAATGACCCATGGGCCATTTCAATACGTAGAGAAATAACCCCATGGTCATTATTCTACGTAGAGAAATAACCCTTCTGGGTTATTTCTCTACGTAGAATAATGACCCTGGGGTTATTTCTCTACGTAGAATAATGACCCGGGTCATTCCTCTACATAGACAAATGACCCATGGGTCATTTTGTAGGGGGAGGGTCATTTCTCTGCATTACACCGGTCAAGCCTTGGCTATAATGCTGTTTTTAAACGTTCTAGAAATTAAGCAACTGTACTGCAGAACGAAATTTGTTTGAAATAATACGATACAAACTCGTCGACTTTGCATGTACCGTTAATAAAATTTCATGCTTGTTCGGTAATTACTTGCAAATATACAAAGTTGATTATCAAAATTGAAAATATAATAATAATAAAAAAAAGGGGGAAGGGGTTACACTCAAAACAATTGCAAACGTTTCAATTTATTCAAGAAAAAATATGTGTTAAAATGAATTTTGTTACTAGGGAAAAAAGCGAGAAAGAGAGACAGAAAAAATAACGAAAACAGCGGCTTTTACTTTCTTTTAAAACAAGCAATTTATATTCTTTTCCAACCAAAGCAGTTACTTTTGTATTTGTTTAGGACGAAGAGAAGCTAAGTATTTACCTGATTTTCCCGTACTGTTTCTCTCAAAAGCCTTCTATAGTCCTTACGTATTATAACAGAACTAACACGAGGTTTCACTGCAAAAGACGCCACACAAAAAGGTCACCCTATAAAACAACCAATCACTTTTGAAATAAGAGAATAAACAAAGCCCGGTTCATCTTGACGTGCTCAGTTTGTTAAATGTGTTTTATAGAGATAAAGATTTCATTCTACGAACACTTGACACAAAATAACATTCTACTAACGTCATCATAGCCTTAAAAAACTTATAATCGCTTACCCTGGCCTGTTTCAAATCCAAAAATCGCGGATTTCTGGAGTTTTTCCGAAGCTTCTATCACAGGTAGAGGTCTACTTATACCACTAAAATATGGATGGTTCACCCTGGAGAAATAATTCCAAACGACAATCTCAGAATCAAAGAGTTATGCAGACGACATGCCTGTGACCCCGCGCTAGCAAAGGTCGTTCCATCTTAAAAAAAGACCAGATTCATCAACCTCCCTCACGCATGCGCACAGCTCAGCTATCAAGTCATTTGATTTTTTAATTGCTACACAAGGGTTTATGGTTTGTATTATTCAACAATATTCAAGTGTTTTCACGTGAGACATGCCTTGCTTTCTAAAAATCCTTTTCTATTGTTTTATACTGCTGATTTCATACTGTGTGAATAGTGAGTACATCTATTGCGCATTTACTGTTTTTCGGAAAGAACAATTGTATCACAGTGAACAATTGCACTTACTATACAATAGGCACTCTTATGCTTTAGTACATTCTATTTCTTCGTCTTAAGATACCTTTTTCGTATAAAAAGCTAGATTCTAAGGCTCTAATGCAAGTAATTTTTAGAATTTCCATAAACTCCCCCCGGAATTTCCCTTTAGCATTTTAACGGACTTTGTACCTTTTTTATTTCACAATGCTGCAGTCATTTCTGGGTTTACAGCTACAAAGAAATCCCATTGTCTAGTAAAGTGAAAGTAGAGATCTATTTGCATTTTTTTCGATACGCTGTAACAATGTATTCTCAGAAAATAACCCAGTAAACGGCGAAAATGCAAACTAAATGTACGAAACATTTTGTGGTGACGTGTTTGCACTTTAAATAATGTCAAGAACGATAAGCAAGAACAGATTTCTAGATTATCGTTCGTATCGCCTTAACTCTTTACCAAACGGCAAAATTTTAGACTTGTCCAAATTGAAAGCATTTGCAGACGACAAAATAAACATGACTCAAAAATCGAAACTTGACTTAAGAAGAGTAGAAAACATTGTGGAAAAAGGAGAAAATGCTGGTTACCAGCATTTTCTCTTTTTCCCACAGTGTTTTCAGAAGGCTTCTTCCTCTTGACTTCACTTAAGAAGAGTAGAAAACATCGAAAAAGGAGAAAATGCTGGTTACCAGGATTTTCTCTTTTTCCCACAGTGTTTTCAAAAGGCTTCTTCCTCTGGGTTTAAAAATTCAGGGATTGTTTGTCAATTAAATGTTCCAAACGACAAATTTTGGACTCATCCAAACTGAAAGAGTTTACAGACAACAATTTCAAATTTGATAAGAGTGGTAGAAAGTTCTCCTAAAGGGTAGAAAACACTGTGGGAAAAGGAGAAATTGCTCGTTACGAGCAATTTCTCCTTTTCCCACAGTGTTTTCAAAAGACTTGTACTACAGACACGTAAAAACCAGGGCTTGTTTGGAAAAGGGTTAAAATGACATTCTGTATACGTTAAGTTTTTGAATTTTATTTTACAGCAAACAAGCGCATTCCGTGGATTGACAGTTCATTCACGCCTTACAAGAAGGTTATGCGTATCTAAGGTCCTTCTATCCCCGGGGGACGTGGGTGGCACCCCCTTACTCGCAAAGCAAGGGGTGAGGGAGGGGGAGCGAGCACCGCTACCCATCATGAAGTAGGAAAATCTATTTGTTTATTTTTTTCCCAGTACATTTGAAATGTTGTTTAATTATTATTACTAACTCTGGCATGTTTTTACGATTCTATCTTTCTCGCACGCACTGATAATCTTGTTCTGGTAACCAGCATTTTCTCTTTTTCCCACAGTGTTTTCTACCCTTCCCAGAACGAATTCTAATTTTTGAGTCACTTTTATTTTGCCGTCTGCAAATGCTTTCAATTTGGACAAGTCTAATATTTTGTCGTCTGTTAAAGGGTTAAAATGAAAATGAATCGCATGTGTATGAATGTTGAACTCTACAAAACTGACGAAATAATAGACTTTTCCAAATTGAAAGGATGACTGATTGATTGTTCTTTTACGCATAATATTATTTCAGTTATACCTCGTCGGCCAGTCCACCTACCCATGTTTTCCTGGAGTCTCTTTTACAAGTACTCCGCACGATTTTCTTGCCAAGCCACCGTCTGCTTTTACTGTCGCAATTCACAATCCTCGGAAAGAAATTGGCCGACCCCCAGTTATCGAACCTACGACCCCCTGTCCTCAAGTCCTGCACGCTACTGACTGAGCTACCCGGGCTCGGCCCAAACTGAGAGGATGTATAGCTTAAAGGTGGTCCTTCAGATTTTGGGACAAAATTTTACAAAAAATACAAAAAAATCATCCTTGTACTCCCAAAGCCTTATAATTTTCATTCATTAAACCCCAGTAGTCGAAAACCATCCGACATCTAGATGAATTAGAGATTTACTACAGCCCAGGTCGACACTGAAGGGAAACACGATCTATTTTTACATGAGCAACTCGCTCATTTACACACCGGAAATATACATATGAAACTTCAAACATAGCATCGGAAGTTCTAGACATTATGGAAAATACTTAAATATTTGTTATGTTAGGGAATTTAATAGTCATAAGTCACATGCGAGTCACTTAACATTCCCACAATGCTCTTTTGATTTTGGCGGGAAATCTAAAAATAGCTTAGGAGGCTACGTAGCCTTTTAAGGGAATACCACCAAAAACATTTTTTTTCGGAATTTTATGATTTTAGTTACTGATGATTTGTATTGTTTTTTTTCATATAAATTTCAGTGGCATAAATATTTTTCAATTTGGTGTTATGTGAAAATTCTAAATACCCACCTTGAAAGGGAAAATCCTAAAATATTTTGACCATACTGTTTTTTTGCTCCAATCAGCCGCAAATGATGTTAGTAAACACGTGTCCATCAATTTTCATAAATACCACCCTGTAATATGCCATAAATCACGCTCGAATTGTCACGCTGATATACGGCCTCAAAATGGTACATGGCTTACTTCCCCTGATTCGGTTATCTTCCCTACCTGTGTGACGTCATAGTCGCGTAAGCCTGTGTTTACAGTCAGTAGAAGTTAGTAGGAACGCTGATGATTATACGCAGATATCTGAGTATTAAAAAAGAATTCAGCCGAAAAAATGGTAAATTGTACAGCTTATGGCTCCAACGTAGTAGACCTGTAAAACTTCTAGTGCAGCATAGAATAATATTTCGGTCCCACTACCTTAAATCTTTCCCAAACAATCCCTGGTTTTTACGACCCTGAGATAGAGGCCTTTTGAAAACATTGTGGGAAAAGGAGAAAATGCTGGTAACCAGCATTTTCTCCTTTTCCCACAATTTTTTCTACTCTGCTGGAAACAAATTTCAATTACTGAGTTACGTTTATTTTGTTATCTGCAAGTGCTTTCAATATGGACCAGTCTAAAATTTTGCCGTTTGGTCAAGAGTCAAAGGGCTTTAGACTGGTCCAAAATGAAAGCCTTTGTAGACGACAAAATAAATATGACTAAAGAATTGAAATTAGTTTCAGGAAGGGAAGAAAACATTGTGGAAAAAGGAGAAAATGCTGGTTACCAGCATTAACATTTCTACTTTTCTTTTGTTTCCCTCTTTCTTCTTTTTTTTTTTTTGCACAACTTGTTTTATTAATTTAAAATCTAAAAATTTGACGGAAATTATCGCTACTTTTTCCAACAGCCGACTGAATCCGGAATAGAATGGTCCTTAAACATGCAAACAATTTACGAATAGCAAAAAGACTGCGCAGTTTGACAAGGGTCGATACCTTTTTTCATATTCAAAGGGCATGGCGAATATTCAATTTTTTGTCTGTCCGCCAGCATTTTCTCCTTTTCCCACAATGTTTTTTTTTTTTTAATCTTAGAGAGACAATTTAACACTGTTTCAACCACATTTTGTAATTTGTTGTTTTGAAATTGCTTAGATTTGGATAAGTTTTAACCCTTTACCACGCAATGACGACTTTTGACGACCCCCGTGGTAGAACACTTATGAAAACATCGTGGGAAAGGAGAAAATGCTGGTAACCAGCATTTTCTCCTTTTACCACAATGTTTTCTACCCTTCCCAAATCAAATTTCTATTTTTTTCAGTCACATTTTTTTTCTGTCGTCTTCAAATGCTTTCAATTTTGACCACTCTATGAATTTGTCGTTTTGTAAAGTGTTTAAACGAAATTTCGTGATGTGGTAGAGATATAAGGCTTGTACCACACAATCCCACTTTTTAACGTTTCTGAATTAGAGAGATGTTGAAAACATCGTGGAAAAAAGGATCATAATGCTTAAAAGCAACACTTTCCTCTTTTTCCAACGGTATTTCGACCCTCTCCAAAATGAAGGACATCGTTTGAGCAACATGAAATTACAACGATTCTCCATTACAGTGATGTTGAAAACATCGTGGAAAAAGGAGAAAATGTCGAAAACAACATTTTCACTTTCCCCACTTTTGATTAAACCACTGTCATAAATGAATTTCAAAATTTAAGTCTTCACCAGACGACGGCAAAATTTTAGACTGGTCTAAATTGAAAGCATTTGGACACGACAGAATAAATGTGAATCAAAAGTTAAAATTTGATTTGGAACGGATAGAAAGCCAACAGGCCAATAGGCTGCGCCACTCGTGAAAATATTATCAATGGCCTTCACTCGATGAAATAAATTTCGATCTTGCACTGGAAAAAAAATATTCTATTTATTTCATACTTTTAACACTTTCTAGGAGGAGCTTTATCAAAATCCAGTTGCTCTTTTCCGTTATTCCCCGTGGCGTACCCCACCCGCATAGCAACGAATTACAATATTACGTAAGCACGAGAAATGTAAGGTAAATGACGTCATATTTCCATCTGGTTGTGAGGCACGCGCAATTTACCTAGAAAACAAGAACGTGAAAATCGGTATTTTCACTGGTCATACCAGTGTAAGATCGAAAAATATTTTCACTGCTATTTCTCGATATCCTACCGGAAAGCATGAAATAATAAGAAATGAAATTGCAAGAAAAAAAAAAATTAGGTTCCACCGAGATTTGAACTCGGATCGCAGGATTCAGAGTCCTGAGTGCTAACCATTACACCATGGAACCCCGACGAACAAGGATATGCAAATTATAAATATATTATTTACAACAATGTGTTACAACATGGAAAAAAAGGATTGTAAGGGTCACGTGGATCTATTTACTAAAGTTCTAGTCGAACATTCTTAGTTCTAAAGCGTAATTGCTGATTGGTTAAACCAAACAATCATTAGCCAATAAGCGTTTGCGCGACTTTCTAAATTTAGGACATGCAGAATTAAACTTCAATGTAGAAAGGTAGGCCCCGAAATCACGATCTAGTCTACCGCTTTCAAACTCTGTCTAGAGGAGTATAAAATACTAGATCGATCTAGAATCTACATATGCGCCGATCATTTGAAACGTTCTGAATTTTCTCAGATCAATTGCCTGCTAAAAAGCAGAGACATAAAATAAGATATGTGTATTGTATGTCTCTGTAAAAAGAATCTAACAAAAAATAAATTTTTAACTCGAAGCCTTTTGAAAACACTGTTGGAAAAGGAGAAAATGCTGGTAACCACAGGGTTTTCTGCCCTTCTCAAAACAAATTTCAATTTTTTAGTCACCTTTATTTTATCGTCTGCAAATGCTTTCAATTTGGACCTGTCGAAAATTTTCTTGTGTGGTAACGAGTTAAAGCCATTTTTAAACGATCGTTAATCACCATTTCTAGCTATGATAGTTTTGCTGATCTAGATCTATCCATTTTAGATGTAACCCTTTACCACACAATCCCGACTTTAAACGGTTCTGAGACAGTATAGCCTTTGAAAACACTGTGGGAAAAGGAGAAATGCAGCGGTTACCATGCAGCCTTTTCTCCTTTTCCAACGATGTTTTCTATCCTTTCCAATTCAAAAATCAATGTTTTATTCACATTTATTTTGTCGTCTGCAAATGCTTTCAATTTGGACTGGTCCAAAATTTTGTCTTTGGGTAAAGTGTTAACAATATTTACTATCCCTTTCTATAGTTGAACAAGTAAAATATGACATTTTCAAGCCGATACAAAAACCTAGTGAATACATACTGTTACAAACTCATCATTTAAGAGAAAAAATATATATCTCCTTATCGGAGAGTGTAGATCAAGATCGGATTGCACCACTGCAATTTAATCTATGTACATTGTCCGCAAAGGGCTTTCACTCGCTCGCACACAGTGTTAAGTGTTCATCGAATCTTGATTGTTCTAGTCACAAGGATATATTTAGAAACCAGTTACTATAAATAAATCATGATGTCATCGACACGTCATGAAGCAAATAGCTTTCTATAAATAAATAATATATATAGACCCTCAAATAGCAGGTCGGTCCCGTGGTGTAATGGTTAGCACTCTGGACTTTGAATCCAGCGATCCGAGTTCAAATCTCGGCGGGACCTCTTTGTTTTTCGTTATTGTTTTTTTCCGTCTTAAAAAGTTTTTCTTTTTCTTTTCTTTCCCCCCTTTTTTTTTTCTTTGTTGATTTTTTTTTTGCACTGCTTGTTTACTAGAACAGTCCTTGAACGTGCTGAAAATTTACGAATATCACAAAGTTTCGACCCATTTCAACCTGCGCAGACATGAGTTGGTATCTTTTGCATATGCATTCAAGGTCATTTTCACAGATTACGGGGCATGTTAATTATTTTTGTCTGTCTGATTACATCCATTAACTCTTTCCCAAAACCGCAAATTTTGGACCAGACCAAAGTGAAAGCATTTTGCAGATGACAAAATAACAGTTGCTAAAAAGATGTCTATATGATAGGGTAGAAAACATTGTGGGAAAAGGAGAAAATGCTGGTTACCAGCATTTTCTCCTTTTCCCACAATGTTTTCAAAAGGCTTCTATTCCTGACCCGTAAAAACCAGGGATTGTTTGGGAAAGGGTTAACTCCCGCTAGATGGCATTCTAAAAATACACATCTATCTAATTTGGTGATCCTTGGTGCAGAAAAATGGAGTATATATACATTTCTGAACGGCAAAGGAGACATTATCTCCCGCTAGATGGCATTCTATAAATACTCATCTATCTAATTTGGGCATTCTGGGTACAGAACCGAACCACTTTCCTACGCGAAAACCGTTACTTTGAATTTCAAACTAAAATAAATGTTTACGCAATAAAACGCTTCCTCATGCAATTCACTCAGCTATGATCAGCAGTTTAGAGAAATCTCTGGCTAAAACAGGCCAGATTTCTCCTCAAACGTATTGATAAAAAACATTTTCTCCACTGCTACTTTATAGCGCGTATTACTACAGTTTGCCTGATATCGGGGATAGTGATGCGTCATATAAGACAGTTCGAATCTTCGAAGACTATGACATGCGCAGACAACGACAAAGGAAACAATGCTGAGCGATCGAGAGAGGTGACCACACACTTCAAACTTGTCCATATGACCGGAAGTTGAGCGGAATTTCCCTAAACTTTCTAACCTATCCACGTGACACTGAACAGATCTTTCAGCCATGACCTTTAACTGAACAATCCTGTGTTTTAATGGGAAGAGATGCTTTTGAAAACACAGTGGGAATACAAGAAAATGCTGGTAAACCAGCATTTTCTCCTTTTCCCACATTGGTTTCTACCCCGCTTCAATTACAAATTCCACGCTTTCAGAAGCAGTAATTTTTTGTCTGCAAATGCTCTGAATTTCATCCAAATTTTTATCGTTTGATGAAGAGTTCAACTGCTAAATGAACGACACAAAAATTTTGCCTCACTTCAAACCCAATTATTGCCAACAAAGTGTATTTCACAAGGGGAAAAATAAGTAAATAACGGACACTGCAGATCCAAGATCGGACTGCACGTTTTGTGCAGTCTAATCTTGCATCTACACTGTCCGAAAAAAGAGCTGCATGAGTCGCACCCAGAAGCCTATGCCTAAGCGTAATTCTGTCAATATGACCGGAAGTAGGCCGAAATTTCCCGAACCTTACCGACCAATCAACGTGAGCTTGAACCGACTCTTAATTGAAATGCGGAAGAGGGTTTGTTCAAGTTCATAAACTTATTTAACCTATTACCACACAGTTCCTACTTTTGACGCCCCTGAGAAAAAAGCCTTTTGAAAACACTATGGGAAAAGGAGAAAATGCTGGTAAACAGCATTTTCTCCTTTTCCCACAGTGTTTTCTACCCTTCCCAGCACAAATTTCTATTTTTTAGTCATCTTTATTTTGTCGTCTGCAAATGCTTTCAATTTGGACCAGTCTAAAATTTTCTCGTGTGGTAAAGAGTTAAGTGTCCGCTTGAGCCAAGAACGAGGAAGACGGAAAGGAGTGGAAAGGAAGAGACTTAAAAACAACTTAAAACATTTGAGTTTTATTTTAACCAATCACGAAACAGGTACTTGGAACAGCCCCCCCCCCCGCTCCCAGCCAGGGAGCTTATTCAAACTTAGGAGTGGAAGGAGGTGGGGCTGGGGGCTTGAGGCTGGGAAAAAAATATGCAGCTGCAATATAGTTGTCTATGCATGTCATATACTTCGAAGATTCGACCTTTCTGCTATGACACAATCACCCATTCCCCTACCCCGCCCCCCCACCCCCCTCCCCCCATACCTGGGAAAAGTAGAACTTGCATCGAAGCTGTTATCCAAGCATGTAGGACATGTTTTAATCCTTTCCAAAATAATCCCTGGTTTTTACGGGTCAGGAATAGAGGCCTTTTGAAAACATTGTGGGAAAAGGAGAAAATGCTGGTAACCAGCATTTTCTCCTTTTCCCACAATGTTTTCTACCCTATCATATAGAAAAATCAATTGTTTTAGCAACTGTTAATTTGTCATCTGCGAAATGCTTTCAATTTGGTCTGGTGCAAAATTTGCTTTTTGGGAAAGGGTTAATAAATGGCCGATTCATAGCTTACATGCTAGCAGATCATAGCTGAATGAATCGCACTAGATAGCGTTTTATTGATTATTTATTCAAAATTATTGTGATTTCATTTTGAAATTTAAAGTCGCATAGAAAAGTAGTCCGGTTCTCTACCCATAATGCCGAAATTCGATAGATATGTATTTGTAGAATGCCATCTAGCGGGGAATAATGGCTGCCGTGAGTATCAGTTTCGGATATGAATGAGTCCTGCTCTCTGAAAAGGGGGCCTAATGGATCTGGGAAAAAAAAACAAAGGTATCGACTCAAGTCGAGAACTGCGCAGGCTGACTTTGGTAGAAACCTTTTGTTATCGAGTCAAATTTCTGATGTCAAAGGACCAATCTGCTCCATGATATAGAGGATGTTTGTTTTTTTCGTTGAAAGATCGAAATTTATTTCATCGAGTGGACACCATCGGTAATATTTTCACGAGTGGCACAGCCACTCATGAAAATGTTAACGATGGTGTTCACGAGATGAAATAAATTTCGATCTTTCACCGAAAAAAAAAAACAAATATTCTATTTATTTGATGCTTTTAACCTTTCTGGGAGGAGCTTTATCAAAATCCAGTACAGTTCTTTTCCTTTATTCCCTGTGGCGTTCCCCTCCCGCATAGCAACGCATTACAATATTACGTCATGCACGAGAAATCTAAGATAAATGACGTCATATTTCCCATCTGGTGGTCAGGCAAGCGCAATTTACCTTGGCGACAAGAACGTGAAAATCGGTATTTTCACTGATGATACCAGTGTAAGGTCGAAAAATAATATCACTGATATTTCTCGATATCCTACCGGAAATAATCAGTTGTTTATAGGACAAAATTGTTTTCATGTATTCCTAGCTACGAGACGTCTTGCCAAGCACAATGCATTACGGAGTGCTTTAAGCCCCCTTTCACCAGAGCATGGCTCTATACAAAACCTCGTTGTAACATTATCCCTAAACGAAGCTATGCTCGAGAGGACATTAACACTTTCTCACACAATGCCGACCTTGAACGACCCTGGGAAAGAAGCCTTTTGAAAACATTTTGGGAAAAGGAGAAAATGCTGGTAACTAGCATTTTCTCCTTTTCCCATCATGTTTTTTACCCTTTATGTCGACCTTTTACAACCCTGGGTAAGAAGTCTCTCGAAAGCATTGTGGGAAAAGGAGAAAATGCTGGTAAAATGTTGGTAACCAGTATTTTCTCCTCTTCCCATAATGCTTTCTACCCTTCATGCTGACTTTTAACAACCCTTGGAAAGAAGCATTTGAAAACATCGTGGGAAGGGGAGAAAATGCTTTTCCTTTAAAAAGGAAAATAAAATATGTACCATTTGAGCCACACTGAAATTGTCGTCCTCAAATGCTTTCAATTTGGACAAGGCTACAATTTTATCGTCTGATAATGGGTTAAATGGATGAATGTGATGCATTGTACAAACCTAGTCATCACTTTAAAGTGGATCTTTGAAATCTATTTTTGTTCGACAGTTGGCTTAATCATGGGGTAAAACGGTTCGTTGACATTGACTAGGAGGAACAAGTTTCGACCAGTGTCACTTTGCGTGGACAGAGCAGACTTACCTGGGTCGATATTTCGTTTCAGGATTCATTGAGCTTCCTTCTCACAAAAATTAAGACAGGAAGAAAACATGAGAGAGGTAGGAATCCGGTCAAAATGAAGAAATTATAGTGACAGATGTATAAGTAGTATTGATAGTATGGATATAAGTATTGGTAGTAGTAGTAGTGGCATCAGTAGTAGTAGTAAGAATAGAACATGTAGCGGTAGTAGTAGTAGTATAAGTAGTAGTAGTAGTAGGAGTATTAGTAATAGTAGTAACAGTAATATTATTATTATTGTCATTATTATAAGTAGTAGTAGTAGAATGAGTATTAGTAGTGTGAGTATTAGTAGTAGTAGTAGCAGTAGTAGTAGTAGGAGAAGTAGTAGAAGGAGCAGTAGTAGAAATAGCAGTAGTAGAAGAAGTAGTAGTAGAAGGAGCAGTAGTAGAAGGAGCAGTAGTAGAAATAGCAGTAGTAGAAGAAGCAGTAGTAGAAATAGCAGTAGTAGAAGAAGCAGTAGTAGAAATAGCAGTAGTAGAAGAAGTAGTAGTAGTAGGAGAAGTAGTAGAAGGAGCAGTAGTAGAAATAGCAGTAGTAGAAGAAGCAGTAGTAGAAGGAGCAGTAGTAGAAATAGCAGTAGTAGAAGAAGTAGTAGCAGAAGTAGTAGTAATAGGATAAGTAACAGTAGTAGAAGCAACAGTAGTAGAAGTAGTAGTAGAAGTAATAGTAGTAGTAGTAGTAATAGAAGAAGAAGTAGTAGTAGAAGTAATAGAAGTAGAAGTAATAGAAGTAGAGGTAGTACTAGTAGTAAAAGTAGTAAATGTAGAAGTGGTAGTAATAGGATAAGTAACAGTAGTAGAAGCAATAGTAGTAGAAGTAGTAGTAGAAGTAGTAGTAGTAGTAATAGGAGAAGAAGTAGTAGTAGAAGTAATAGAAGTAGAAGTAATAGAAGTAGCAGTAATAGAAGTAGCAGTAATAGAAGTAGAAGTAGTAGTAGAAGTAATAGAAGTAGCAGTAATAGAAGTAGAAGTAGTAGTAGAAGTAATAGAAGTAGCAGTAATAGAAGTAGAAGAAGTACTAGTAGTAGTAAATATAGAAGTGGTAGTAGGAGAAGTAGAAGTAGGAGTAGTTATAGTAGTAGAAGTAGCCTAGTAGTAGTAGCAGTATTATTATTATTAGTAGTAATAGTAGTAGTAGCAGTGTTATTATTCTTAGTAGTAGTATAAGTAGAAGTAGTAATAGTAGTAGCAACAGTATTATTATTACTATTATTATTATTAGTAGTAGTAGCAGGAGAAGAAGTAGCAGTAGAAGTAGTACGAGATGTAGTGATAGTAGCAGTAGCACTATTAGCAGCAGTAGTAGTAGTAGTAGTAGTAGTAGTAGTAGTAGCAGTAGCACTATTAGCAGTAGTAGTAGAAGGAGCATTATTATTATTATTATTATTATTAGTAGTAGTAGTAGTAGTAGTAGTAGTAATAGTAGTAGTAGCAGTAGGAGAAGTAGTAGAAGCAGAAGTAGTAGGAAATGTGGTGATAGTAGCAATAGTATTATTAGCAGTAGTAGTAGTAGTAGCATTATTATGATTAGTAGTGGTAGTAGTAGTAGAAGCAGTAGTAGTAGTATTAAGAAGATAGTAGTGATAATTGGGTGATACCAGGAAGACAGAAACACAGGCGTGAGCTATCGTATTTGCACTCGGAACAGAGGTTAAGGAAAATACAGTTTTTCTCACTACTCAGATTATCCTTTCTCGAAATCAGGTCGTTACACCCTCCTACTTAATCTGTTGTTGTGGGAAAGCAATCAATGCGAGAGAAAGTGTTTTTGTATTCGAAGTTTTAGCAATAAAAAAAGCTCTTATTTATCAGCCCGATGATCTGAACATCACGTCGGTCCATCATTCTATACTACACTGGAGCGAGTTATGTGGGAAAGCAGCCAGTGACTTGCAAAGAAAATTGTGCGGATTACTGGAAAAAGGAGTCTCTAAAAGGCATCGATAGCTTTACTGGCCGCCGCGATATAACTGAAATAGTGTTGAAAACGGGGTTAAACACCACACAATCAATCAACCACAGTAATTTTGGGATAAAGATATCTCCTTATCGGATAGTGTAGATCCAAGATCAGACTGCACGTTCTGTGCAGTCTGATCTTGATCTACACTGTCCTCAAAATGTCATAAAGTCACGCTTAGCACCATTTTGGTTAATTCGGTGATGATTAGAAATTTTGGTAAGATTTTTCAAATTTAAACATGCCCCTTTAAACACTAAACCAAACAAAAGAATAGTTGCATTTGTAATCTTTATTCAGTTCGATAACTGGCTGTTCACCGAACAACAGCTTTTGTCACGGTATTATGCAATTGTCATGAAAAAGGAAGTGTTAATATAAGGAATTTCCTTATATGGTCATCTACCGCACTAAGCATGCACTTGACGTCTAACAATGGACGGTCATGTGAACTTGGATAATAGCTTTTAGAGGTCAGTAGTGGGAAGTCGCTGAACGTAGGCGAAATCACAGACTTTTGCGAACGGTATAGATCAAGATCAGACTGCACAGAACGTACTGTCTGATCTTGAATCTATACTGTTCGCTGTATTATTGCTATCATCATTCACTGCTGTTTAACGACGCTGTCAACATAATTTCAGTCAGTCATATCATAGTGGCAGCTCACACATTATTAGTTGTACAGTCAGGTGGCAGGGGACTTGGAAACTTGTTCACGGCTGTGGTGAATCATGCCGGTGTAATGCAGAAAAATGACCCCCATTACAAAATGACTCCCGGGTCATTTCTCGACGTAGAGGAATGACCCATGCGTCATTTTTCGACGTCAGAAAAATGACCCGGGTCATTATTCTACGTCGAGAAATGACCCGGGGGTCATTTCTCTGCATTACACCGGCCCGAGCCGAAGCACAACGAATTTACTAAACTGCAAAGTTTTACCATTCCAACGTTTGTTACGCGAATTTTACCAGTTTCTTATATTAAAAATTTGAGTACGCTTTTCCGAGTGCCCCATTTCAATGAAAACTGACGTCACTGGAAACTTTTGTCACTGAAATCTTGGTAATATGTGCTAAAACGTGCAGCTTGTGCGCATAATCTTGATGTTAATCTTGATCGATTCCGCAATTTTGATGTTGCGTTGATAGTGTAGTCATGTACTCGAGGCTCTCAAACTGCTTTTACGTTGGTTTTCCCAGTGTACATAATGTACATGTATATGTTCGGGGCATATTATCCAATCAGATCATTAGAAATTTATTTGCAGTATAATAATTCAAATTATACTGCAAATAGATCTAAATAATAAATAAATAATATTGATTATCATACTGCAAAGAAATTTCACGTGATCTGATTGGCATTTATAAATCTAAAACCACTATATTCTCATTACAAAGAGTGATAATAATTATCTCCCTTTTCTTGAAACTAACAAAAGTATCGACAAAATTTCAAGATACCAGGAACACAATATCATGTTCCTTGGCAAAAGCCACGTAAAGCCAGTTTCCCTTTTGAGTGCCCCGTAAACATCACTGCACATACAACTCAACACAACATCCAAAATGGCGGCGTCGATCGATCACCAGACCGCACGTTTATGCACCAAGCTGCACGTTTAGTGAAGTCAGTTTCCAGTGACGTCAGTTTTCATTGAATTGGGGCACTCAGAAGGGAATTTCTATTTCGTCAGCATACACGATTCGTAAAATTATGAAACAGGAAAATTTGGCTTAACGCGCTTTGAAAGGGTAAAACTTTTGAGTATAATAAATTCGTTGTACGGTCAGGTGGAAGGGGACTTAGAAACTTGTTCATGGCTGTGGTGAATCATATCGCCACCTCATCTTCGGCTCGGGGCGCCATGATTAACCACAGCCGTGAACAAGTTTCCAAGTCCCCTGCCAAAAGGCGTGGTGGCAACATGATTCACCACAGCCGTGAACAAGTTTCCAAGTCCCCTGCCACCTGACCGTACAACAAATTTATTATACTGCGAAGTTTTACCGTTCCGACGTTTGTTAAGCGGTGTTTACTTGTTTTCTGGTTTGAAAAAAATGAGCTTTCTGTCGAATTAGAATTTCCCTTCTGAGTTTCCCCATTTAAATGAAAACTGGCGTCACTGGGAACTGACGTCAGTGAAACCTTGGTAATACGCGCTTAAACGTGGAGCTTGGCGCATAATCTTGATATTAATCTTGATTGAAGCCGCCATTTTGGATGTTGTCTTGATAGTGTCGTCATGTATACGTTGGTTTTGCAAGTGTACATGATATAAATGTTACGGGCATATTATCCAATCAGATCATGAGAAATTTCTTTGCAGTATAATAATCATGTATGTCCTAGGATTCGTCAGTACAAGGCATAGGCTATGAAGTGTCTTGCCCAAGGACATTCCTGTGAAAAAAAAAAAAAAAAACAATGACAGACGTACAGCACAAGTCTGAATGGGACATACGAAAGAACGAACGGACGGATGTTTGGAGGTAATTGAAAAATCGATGAAGAAGGAGTGCAGTTTGGTGAGAAATTGTTGGAGATCCCATTCCTTGAGTTTTGACCATGGGTCCTTGGATCTTGTAGGCTGTCATTCAGGGTCTGATAGACAAACAAACAGACAGAACGACAGCCATACGAAGATACAAATCTATGGAACGCCACATCTGTCTGATGTTGTGAGCAATATTGTTGACATACCTAATCTCTCTCTTATTATGCTTAAAAAAGTGTTATTATGCCCATATGTGTGTTGACTTGTCTAAACTTGACGTTATCATATCAAAACAAAGTGTGGTAATATCCGAATGTGGTGTTGACTTGTCTAAACATTGCCTTATCATATCAAAACGTAGTGCGGTTATGTCCGAATGTGGTGT
The DNA here is from genome assembly GCA_943736015.1 of Tridacna crocea. Lineage (NCBI taxonomy): Eukaryota > Metazoa > Mollusca > Bivalvia > Cardiida > Cardiidae > Tridacna > Tridacna crocea. The sequence goes on from OX031071.1 coordinate 2,251,782, forward strand.
TGACTTGTCTAAACTTTGCCTTATCATACCAAAACGTAGTGCGGTTATGTCCGAATGTGGTGTTGACTTGTCTAAACTTTGCCTTATCATACCAAAAGGTAGTGCGGTAATGTCCAAATGTGGTGTTGACTTGTCTAAACATTGCCTTATCATATCAAAAGGTAGTGCTTCCAAATGTGGTGTTGACTTGTCTAAACATTGCCTAATCATATCAAAAGGTAGTGCGGTAATGTCCAAATGTGGCGATGACTTGACTTAACATTGCCTTATCATATCAAAAGGTAGTGCTTCCAAATGAGGTGTTGACTTGTCTAAACATTGCCTTATCATATCAAAAGGTAGTTCGGTAATGTCCGAATGTGGTGTTGACTTGTCTAAACATTGCCTTATCATATCAAAAGGTAGTGCTTCCAAATGTGGTGTTGACTTGTCTAAACATTGCCTTAACATATCAAAAGGTAGTGTGGTAATGTCCAAACGTGGTGTTGACTTGTCTAAACATTGCCTTATCATATCAAAAGGTAGTGCGGTAATGTCCAAATGTGGTCCTGACTTGTCTAAACATTTCCTTATCATATGAAAAGGTAGTGTGGTAATATCCAAATGTGGGTTGACTTGTCTAAACACTGCATTATTATGTCAAGATGTAGTGTGGTTATGTCTAAATGTGGTGCTGACTTGTCTAGACATTGCATTATTATGTAAGAAAGTAGTGTGGTTATGTCTAAATGTGGTGTTGACTTGTCTAAACATTGCATTATCATATTCAAATTTGGAGCTGACTTGTCTTAAGACAGTCTCATTATGTGAAAAAGTGGTGTTATAATGTCTATATACCCTGATGACTTGTCAAAGGATTGTCTTATTATGTCAAAAAGCAGTTTATTCATGTCCAAGGGTAGTTTGACTTGTTCAAACGCTGACTTATTATGTCAAAAAGTAGTGTTGTCGTGTTCATATGTGATGTTGAATGTTGACTGGTGTACACATTGACTCACTATGTCAAAAATATGTTAACATCTTCAAATGTGGTGTTGACTTGTCAAAACATTACATTATTATGGGCCCGCCCGGGTGGCTCAGTGGTGTGTGTGTCAGACTCATGACCCTGTGGTTGTGGGTTCGATACCCGGTTGAGGCAAACTTTCTTTCCGGCGTATTTTCGCCTCTCACCTCTGCTGAAGCATGTGAGAAAAGTAGTCGGTAGCTTTGGAAAGAAAGTTGTGTAAGTGCCGGTATGAGAAAGCCAGGAAACACATGTGCGTCACCGACCGCCATGATATGACCTTAGCTGTTAAAGTGGCGTTAAACCCCAATACAACCAACCAACCAACCAACCAACTTTATCATGTAAAAAAAAGTAGTGTTATCATGTTCAAATGTGGTGTTGACCTTTCTTAAAACTGTCTTTTCATGTCAAAAAGTAGTGTTATTATGTTCAAATGTGGTGTTGACTTGTCATAACACAGTCTTATCATGTCAAAAAGTCGTGTTATCATGTCCAACTATCGTGTTGACTTGTTCAAACATTGTCTTATAATGTCAAAAAGCAGTTTTATTATGTCCAAATGTATGATGGCTTGTCCAAACGCTGTCTTATAATGTAAAAAAGTAGTCTTATCATGTTCAAATGTGGTGTTGCCCTTTTTAACAGTCTTTTTATGTCAAAAAGTAGTGTTATTATGTTCATATGTGGTGTAGATTTGTCTACACATTGTCTTACTATGTCAAAAAGTAGTGTCATCATGTTCGTATATGATGCTGATTTATTTTGTCAAAACATAGCGTTTTCATGTATAGACTAGTCACATATGAACACGATAACACTACTTTTTGACTTAATAGGACAGTATTTAGACAAGTCCACAGCACATTTGGACAAAATAATAGACAATGTGTAGACAAATCAACATCACATAACATAAGAGTAACACTTTTGAACATATTAAGACAATGTTTTGACAAGTCAAGACAACATTTGGACATAATAAGACCACTTTTTCACATAATAAGACTGCGTAGAGAAAAGGCAACACTACATTTGAAATTTGTAACACCACTTTTTGACATAATAAGGTAATGTTTTGACAAGTAAACACCTCATTTAAACATGATTACACGTCTTTTTGATAAAATAAGACAGCGTTTAGACCAATAAACACCGCATTCAGTCATAAAAATACTGCTTTTTGACATAATAAGACAATGAGGACAAGATAGACACTGATAGAATGAAAGGGATTCTTGTCTAAAAGGATAACTAAATTACCTTCTATAAATTGAAATTGGTACGCTATATTCTATTATACATTTTTATATATGTTTCATATACCTCATTGATCTATGACCTTCTGGTTTTCATCAGAAAACACCATAAAAATCAATCAATCAGTCAGTCAATCTCCATTTTCCATTTTTAACTCTTTCCCAAACGGCAAATTTTGGACCAGACCAAATTCAAAGCATTTTGCAGATGACAAATTAACAGTTGCTGAAAAGATGATTTTTCTATATGATAGGGTAGAAAACATTGTGGGAAAAGGAGAAAATGCTGGTTACCAGCATTTTCTCCTTTTCCCGCTATGTTTTCAAAAGGCTTCTATTCCTGATCCGTAAAAACCAGGGATTGTTTGGGAAAGGGTTAATAGAAGCCTTCTCGGTTTCTGATTGCTTAGACCAGAAGTTTTTTTTAACAAATCAGAAGTTGTATTACTTTTTGGTTTTAAAAATTAGAATCAGACTTAGGATAAAATTAGGGATGGCTGGTGGATATAGACAGTGTACATTACTGGCTAAGCTATCTGTCCGGAGAAAAAAAAACAGGACAAAAAATATTCCTTTAATCCTTATCGTGCTAGAATAAACGAGATGAAACTTACATGCAAATAGTAAAACCCAAATTCTGCATTTTCTTCGGAAATTTCTGGGGGTGGGGGAAAGATAATTCCGCATCGGACAGTGTAGATCCAAGATCAGACTGCACGTTCTGTGCAGTCTGATCTTAGATCTACACTGTCCGCAAAAGATTTTTAAGTCACACTTAAAAGCCAAAGAGTTAAAACGGGAAAACCGCTGAAAAATACGAAAAAATACAAAAAAAACAACAATTCTTTTTTCATGACAATTGTTCTACAAGGTTCAAGTAGGTTCAAGTGTGTATTGTAGAAGCAACTTGGCATGCATGCTGCATTTCACACGTACGCCAAGTCACCATGGACTATTTTAGGTCGAGAAAGGCTGGATGGTGGCGACCTTTACTCCAGTAGGGTCGTGTAATTTTTCCTACCCCACCCGGTGCTTCCTTAAGTATTTTCCTGTTGGTGAAATCTCCTTGATTATCTGATAAATCTTGGTTTTTCTTGTCTTAAACCTTGAAGGGACACATTTTGACTTTTTTTTATTAAATCATTCTTCTTCTTCTTCTTCTTCTTCTTTACTGGTAGAGACTTTTGACCAAGGCGCTGTCGTGATTAAGAAATTTGGATAAAAACAGCTTTTGATTTTAGCAAGATATTATTCCTTTATTGACATTATTTTCCAATTAAAATAATGCTTGTCATTTTCTGTTTTCCTTTTCAAAAGCAATGTGGGGAAAGGAGAACATACTGGTAACCTGCATTTCGTTTTTTTTTTTTTTTTCAACAATATAATTCCTGCCCCCAAAGCAAAGAGTAAAGGATGATTTTAAAATAGAGCGTACAGTTATGGGTTAAATTCTCGTATCCAACGGGAAAAAATGCACCCCTTGATCCCAGGGGAAAAAACCTTTAATTTCAACCCTTTATCATAGAATCCGAGATAAACAGCTTTTGAATACATAGTGGGAAAAGGAGAAAATGCTGGTTACCAGCATTTTCTCCTTTTCCCACGATGTTTTCTTCCATTCCCCAAATGGTTGTTAATACATGTACTTTCAGTAACAATATTTTTTCTATCTGCAAATGCTTTCAATTTGTACAATTCTAAGGTTTCGGTGCACAGCTTATCGCTGGCTTCAAATTACAGCGCCTCTCTAAATCTATAAAATATATGCCTTTTTATAAAAAACGTTGTGGAAAATTGACGGTTTAAGGGAAAACAGTGTGTCAAAAGGAGAAATCACCAGCGAAAAGCAAAATTTTCATATATAGCCAAAGTGTTTTGAAGAAATGAAAATTTTGGGTTTCAAAATTATCGTATGAATATGTACTAAGTTTTAAACTCTTTAATTCTTTACCAAATGGCACTATTTTAGACTTGTATAAATTGAAAGCATTTGAAGACGACATGGTAATTGTCATCCAAAAATTAAAATCTCTATTTGAACCTTGTGGGAAAAGGAGAAAGTTTCCAAATTTTTCTCCCATTCCCATAATGTTTTCATCTTTTCTTCAGGTGGTTGCAAAAGAGGACTGTTTGGTAAGAGTATAAGCGACTCAAAACACTTTTTTTCCAGTTTTTTTCTTGAACTTGGTGTAGAATTGATCAGACTGCATAGAATTAGGTTCTGCATTGTCCGATACGATGGAATATCTTTGTCAATGATTCTTCTTTTTTAAGGTAGTGGACCCGTAATACTTCTAGTGCAGCATGGCATAAAAATTTTTGATAGCTGATAAAGACAGATTTTTACAGATATAATACTTTTGTACATTTTTAACCGACCAGAAGTTCATTTGATTTCTATCTTGAAATTATTTGTTGATACTTCTGTTAATATCCAGAAAAGGGGAATAATTATCATATGCCCTAGTAATGAGAAAATAGTGGTTTTAGATTTATAAAGGATAATTTTAGGAAGGACAAAAAGTAAAGAATGGCTCGGTGAAAGTACTGTAGTACAATAATACTCATCTTTAATGTTAGCAAGTTTTTTAGGATATTATTACAGTATATTTTATACAAATATTGGAATTTATCTTTGAAAAATGAAGAAAATATTGTGGTAAAAGGAGAAATTCTAGTTTGACAGCGTTTTTCACATTATGCCACAAAGTTTTCAAGAGCTTGTTTTAAGCTCAAAATTATTTGAAGCTCAGAGCTGTTTGGTAAAGGGTAACGGGTCATTTTTCGATGTGACCTGTCACTATCTTTGCAGACGACATTTTTGAAATGTAACAGATGATGGGATCTGTCTTTGAAAGAGAAGAAAACATAGTGTGAAAAGGAGAAAATGCCCGATATCAGCATTTTACTCCGTTTCCCACATGGGTTACAAGAACTTAATTTTGATATAAAGATCGGGTTGAACTTGGAATCGTTTGGTTTAGACAATTTCATAATATTGAGCAAAACATGAAAATAGTTTTTGAAAGAGCTGAAACTTTGTTGGAAAAGGAGAAGATGCTGGTAACCAAGATTTTCTCCTTTTCCCACAAAGTTTTCAATAGCCTTTTTTCAAAATCTTAAAATTACTTTGTTAAGAATATAGAGTCAAGTTAGTTTGGGCCCTGCCGCATTTCTGTTCACTTAACCTTTTACCAAAAGACAAAATTGTAGACAGGTCCAATTTTCAAGCACTTACAGACGACAAACTAAACATAACTCAAAAATTGAAATTTGTTTCCAGCAGGGTAGAAAACATTGTGGGAAAAGGAGAAAATGCTAGTTACCAGCATTTTCTCCTTTTCCCACAATGTTTTTAAAGGGCTTTTTATCTCAGGGTCGTAAAAAACAGGGATTGTTTGACAAAGGGTTCACAAAAAAAACCGGATCGTAATTTTTACAATATCTAGTACGA